>OZ023165.1:33247703-33265203 GCA_963678695.2 Diplodus puntazzo
AAGCTCACGTCATATTAATAGAATTCAAAGACTATTAAAGTTAAAGGTAGAATCAGCAGGATTTGTCCCAGCTGTTCCTGAACGCACCACAAAGACAGCTGATTGTTGAGTCTCATTCCCAGGACGTCAAACAGACACATGTTGGGTTGGTAAAGCGTCCCGAGCAGCAACAAAGAGAGAAAATCAGAAACTCTCTGCAGATACGAGACACTAACACGCCTTTTCTCCACATTCCAGTCTCCCTCTCTGTCTGTTTACGGCTTCTTACGGCTTTTACGTCTTTGTCTCGTCTCGCTGCGTCTGATTGGTCCACATCAGTCTGCTGATGCTGGGAAATAACAATACAGATGCATAAAAAACATGTAGTGAAGGAGAGTAACTAAGTATTTGTACTCACTCTGCCCATCAGAGATTACTGGAGTAAATAAATCACCACGTGATGAACATGAAGACTTTCCTTTCGTCTCGGCTCTGTAAAGTTTGTCTCTTGCTGCTGTAATCAGCCTGCATGTTGGAACAATAACATGATCGATTGATCGATTGATTGATTGATTGGAGTTGAAGTCGATGTAAGTAAGTTTTGCTGATTTTCTCTGCAAACTGAATATTTTGTGGTTGTCTGTGTGACAAAAGAATCAGTCTGAGCTGTTAATCAGCAGCAGCCGGTCTGAATGAACAGATCTGTTCCTCAGTCTGTTGTTTTATCCACATTGATTTTTTTTTTCTTTCCATCTGTAGTGTGTCAACAGTGTGATGCGTTCAGGGTCAGATGGAAGTCTCTGGTGCTGACCCGAACAAAACACAGCAGATGGATTTGGATAAATATTGATTTTCTCCTCAGAGATCCTCATCCCCGTTCAATAGAGATGTAACTGTGTGTGTGTGTGTGTGTTTACAGTAGATTAAGTTGTTACCAGCTGATCGTTTCCTGTGTATTAATCTCATGTTTACGGGTCAGGCGGCGCTGCAGAACATTTCATCGAGCTGACAGCCGGGTTAGTTCAGGACGACACAGTAAAATGGAGCGAAGAAGAAGTTTTTATTTAACATTATTTTGTGGATTTAAAGACGAAGTGTGGAGAAACTACAGGAGACCGTAACAGCAGTCCATTCTGTCACAGTGAGTCAACTAAACTAAAGTATTTATTCATCTTTAGTCAAATAATGCAGTCAGACTTTGAATACAAGCAGCTGTAGACGAACAGTGAGTGTATTTAGGTTTGTTGAGGTGGAAATACAACTGGAACTGCTGATCACACAGATTTGATTTGATCTAACCTGGTTAGTCTCACTGAGATCACAGATATCTTTCTCGCTCAGCGCAGACTGACGGCAAGAGAAGACGACTGGTTTCATATTTCAAGTTTAAAAAGAGAAGATGAGTCTGAAGTTTTGGACTGAGAAGTGAAAGAAGTCAGCAACTCTTCACTTTAAACACCGTCTGCTTTAAAATCCAGGAGGTGCTGACGGGCTCAACGTGGTTCTGTTGGATAAAACAGGGACAGAAACACACTGAACACGTGTTACATCAGAGTGATGTAAATAAATACATTCAGAGACGAACACGCTGACTGATATGAAGACGCTACTTTAAAAAGCTGATGTTGTTGTTGTCAGCTGAGCAGGACTCCAGAACTGGAGTGTTTAGACTCAGATGATTGTGGAGAAGAGTAATTATTAATAGCAATGTAGTAATCGTGATTAAAACATCAGCACTGTAACGCGCTAACACAGATCCTGGTTCTGATCTTGTGAAGACGTTTACGTGAACTACAGAGCAGGACGCGTTGTTAACGAGCCTCGTTTCCACCGGACACGTCTTCGTTACCTGACGTGTTCCGTCACGCCTGCACGACGCTGTTGACTTCATCACGTCTCTTTGACTTTGTGCTTCTGCTGTAGTTTAGTATCTCTGTAGTTAAATGGTTTGCTCATTTGAGTCTGCTGTCTGCTGTCCGTCGCTCTGCGTCTGCCCAATATTCACAACATGTTTTTCCTTCCTTCAAATGATTCCTGTGACCCTAAAAGTTTAGAATCGGTGGAGACCTGAGCTGCTCTTTGCTCGCTGGGTGCCAGAGAGCTGAGTGTTGCACTGTGCATCACCCTGAAGTCCCTCCTGCTCACATTATGAAGCAGGACCAGCTGCTGCCGGCTTTTGATCAGACAACCTGGATCTGATGACGCCCACGGAGCTGCTCACTTTATGCAGATGCACCGCTAACAGGGCCGAGAGAGGCAGAATTTAAAGCCCATTAACATTCATGGAAACGCTGCCCCGCCGCTCCCACGCACTCCCTCTGACATCAAACTTGTCTCCTCTCAGAGACGCTCAGGGGGAAGACACTGTCCTCAGGATGTTAATTACCCACAGTGCATTTCATCTGACGGTGAGTCATACTGTTAATTTATTTCTCCTGGTGTGTTGTCGCTCGTGCCGCGGCCTGCAGTCTTTGATATCCACACAGATAAAACAGATTAATTGGTGGATGTACAGTTCCTTAATTTCACACCTGCCTGCGTCTGCGGCGGCGCTTCTTCTTCTTCTTCTTCTTCTTCTTCTTCTTCTGCTGATAACTGTGGAGCTGATGTGTGCCGAGTGCTTCCTGTTGGCTTAAATCACAGAGTTGTTACCAGATGAGCCCGACAGATACACAAACAAACATTCAGGTGTTGTCCAAATATCAGACATTTAGTAAAGAGATGGTGGATCATTTTAGCTTTTTGCTCTCTTCACGGCCCCTATCAGAATCTGTGGATGTCAGAACCTTTTCCTCTCAGTTTGTACTGCTGCAGAACAGTTCTGGTTCTGGTCCTGTCACAGTCCGCTCCAGTAGGCAGATATTAAGAAGCCATTTTGAACCATTTAAGGGTCGTTTCTGTAAGAAGAGCTGATCTTTGAGTCTCATTCGCAGCTCCTCAAACAATGACGTTCTGGGTTTCCCAACTTCCCGACCCAAACTGATGCTTTGTGGTTGGAGTTGGAGTTGGAGACTCAATTTGCTTACAAATAGTGACCTTTTAAGAAAAAGTACCACGTCCGAACCACCCGGTGATGGACCCAAGCTCCTGTGAAGAGCGCCAGACTTTGAATCCAACTTTCTTAGTGACCAGACGGTGTAATCACATGGTCACGTGACGCACCGCGGCCCAAAAACACATCGTGAAATGTTGGATAGATTGTTTTGAGTGTCCACAACCCTCGAGACACGACTCGCTTCACTGTCCTGAACCAGTCGGTCCAATAAAATGTGGAAAGTCTAGAAGAGCAACATTTTATTTTAAAACAAACATTTAATTTTTCATTTCTTACATCATACCAGAGCCAGAATAGTGAACCCTGGTCCTGCTGGTGGGGGACTGGGATTGAAGCGCTGGTTGGTGGGAAACCAGCAGAGACTGGACTGGATCCGTCTGTAAACAGGCAGCGCTTTGACTTCACCGCTGGGTGTGTTTACTCATTGTCTTGCACTAACCTGCATTTTTAACTCCCAAAGTCAATTTAGTTTGGCAAAATACAAAAGAAAAGAGAAGGAATCTGGTGCCCAACCCTGCGAGCAGCGAGCAGCGAGGTGGGCGGTTCCAGCCGGTTACCGTCCCGTCCTGTTCGCCTCTCACTCGTTTCTCACAGCAGACGTTTTGACGGTTGCATTCCATTCAGGAGCGGCCGTGCCAGAATGCTGCTTTTGTGCTTTTCTTGGCATAACGAGCTGCAGTTTGTGATGACAGTCAGGTAGCTGCCGGATCGTTTTGCACTCTGGTTGACGTGAAGCATCACGTGAGTGATGTATCCAAAACAGCTCGCATCAACTCTGTCGCCTGGAAATCATGTTTGTACTCATCTGCTCTCTGGGAGGACTGAAACAGGAGAGCAGCTGTGGGATTATATTCTGACAGAAACATCAGATTTAAGGTTCTGTCTCCAGATTTAAGTCAGACGGGAATGTAGATGATACTTTTCACACCGGGTCCAGTGCAAATAATCAGCGGCAGCATGTTTCATATTCCTCCTCTGCAGTATCGGATGCAGTGCAGCTGACTGAGAAGGTTTTGGACCTGGACAACATGTAGAGTGTTGTTCTGTTCTGTACACGTCTGTCCGTCCTCTCAGCCTCTTCATGAGCTGTCCTCCATCTTTCTTTCCCGCCGTGTTAAAGGTTATTTTTCTCAGAATGAGAAGTTTTCCTCACTTGTTCGACGGTCTGAGGACGGAGGATGTCGCTGTAAAGATGGTGAAGCCCACAGAGGCGATACGATTGTGATTTTGGCCGATATGAATACAATTGATTTGATTTGACATCAGCTGAAACAAAAGATTTCATTGGTCAAACGTGTACGACATCGACGTCCGTCTGATAAAAGGTTGCTCCGCGGCGTGGGTTCGATGATTAGAACCCAGGAGAATAACGCCGCCGCTCGTCCTCGGTGTCAGACGTCCAACAACATGTTTACCAGCAGAGAAAACGCTGACTCATGATGTGTCACCATCACATTCAGCTCGCAGCACTTTGTTATCTCTGGACACTTTCCACAGGCAGAAACTGTGTTGACATTTTCCCTTCAGAGACGCGTAAATAGTGTAAAAATGCAGATTTGCAGCCAGTTCGTGGTGTTTGTGTCGATGTTGGCTGCACTGAAGTGTGTCCGTGTGTGTCTGCGGTTGTGTTGTTACGCGTCAGTGTGGCTGTTGTTGGTATGTTGCTGTGCATAGCGAGTCTGTGTCTGAGTCAGAGGTATTGATTAAAGTGCAAGCTTGCTGGCTGCGGTTATTAATATTTGAAGCCGACTTCTAATGGAGGCCTTTGAAGCCGAACGGTTTGAAGTGCTCTGACACGAAGCTAAAGCTCAGTCAGGACCAGAAAACACTTAAAACCCCCGTCGGAGGATCTCACCCAAATATATTCTCACATAAATACATCTGGGCGGTAAATAAAAAGACGGAGAGGTTCAGAAACTTTGGAGCAAAACAACCCTGAACACAATTATGTCAAACTGCACGACACGAGTCTGACATCTGTGTTACAGTCTGTGCTCGACTGACGATATGAACTCTGAAACATGTCAGATCCAATCACAGCGCTGCGATTTAAACCCGTCTCCTTTGCCAATCACATCGCCTCAGCGGGCTTTACATCACCCGCCGTCCACACAGCCCGGAGTCCAGCCCGTCTCAGCAGAGAAGAACTGCACGTGTGATTGGAAGTCACGTGTACAGAACAGAACCGACAGCATCAGAGAGGCGATGTGGAAGAGGACGGGAACAGAATCAGAACAGCGCAGAGATTCATGAGAAAATACAGATACATGCAGCTAAAAAACAGAAAATAACATTGGAATGAATGATATTGATGATATGAGCTTTAAGACTACGAGACCTGCAGAACTAATTCACATCCGCCTCAGTTGGACTTTGTGTTTGGTGCTGGTTACGTGTCGGGCAAGTGAGTCCAAAATCTGCCTCCCCAAAGTCAGTGTTCACTTCTGCCTCTGCACAGACGTCTTCACGTACGTGTTGTAAGCAAACTGCACAATAAACAATAAACGTCCTTCAACAGAACCAGAGAGACGGACCACCTCAGACATATCAGCCGAACCAAGAAAAATATCAGCCAGTCGAGTTGTTGCATCAAACGCAAAGTTTAGATTCACGACAGTTTCTTCTAATAACCAGGAGGAAGAGTGACGTCATTAAGACTTTAAACCCAGATGCGTCACTGAGCTCCTCCTCAGTACCGGTTCCGATACCGTCGTTGTATCCACATCTCAGTATACGTCCGTGGATGCAGCGTGTCTCGGCGGTCGGCGTCGTGACGACATTTTGAACGCATTCCTCACGTGATCGTCAGATTCTCTCAACTCGGACTGAACGATTTAAACGACCAGATAAATAAGACAGACTGACACTTCACCTGCACACAGAGCACAGAACCTGTGGTCCAGTTTATAGGCAGTCAGAACACACAGATGCAGACGTTGTGTGTGTATGTGTGTGTGTGTTACATTATTCACACAGACTTTTGTCTGTGTTTCGTTCAACCTTTGATCCTCTCTCTCCTCCATCCACTATTGATAAGGCCGGTCCCTGTGGGGGCCATTACTGCTGACTCTGAGGGGTGTGTGTGTGTGTGTGTGTGTGTGTGTGTGTGTGTGTGTGTGTGTGTGTGTGTGTGTGTGTGTGTGTGTGTGTGTGTGTGTGTGTGTGTGTGATGCCCCCTCCTGCTGTGTTGGTCCATTCCAGCCTCTTCAGGTTCTGGCTTTAGATGAAAAAAACCCTCATCTATTATTGAGTGAGTGTAACAACAGTGTGGACAGACAGACAGACAGACAGACAGACAGGTGAGCGCTCAGGTAGACAGACAGACAGACAGACAGACAGACAGACAGGTGAGCGCTCAGGTAGACAGACGGACAGACAGACAGACAGACAGACAGACAGACAGGTGAGCGCTCAGGTAGACAGACGGACAGACAGACAGACAGGTGAGCGCTCAGGTAGACAGACGGACAGACAGACAAACAGGTGAGCGCTCAGGTAGACAGACAGACAGACAGACAGACAGACAGACAGACAGACAGACAGACAGGTGAGCGCTCAGGTAGACAGACAGACAGACAGACAGACAGACAGACAGACAGACAGACAGACAGACAGACAGACAGACAGACAGGTGAGCGCTCAGGTAGACAGGCAGGCAGGTAGATGGATGGTGCTGTGTTTGTGCTCCGGGGGAAGGTGAGGTGATCGCAGCGTCCGTGTTGTGCTGCAGTAAAACGCTGCTGATCTGCGTGGCGTTCACTGGTTGTTTGGTTTGCAGAGGGTGTGGTGATCTCCAGGTTCAACATTAAAGACGCGCCGCGCGCTGAATAAAATCCTTGTTTCACCAAAACCAAACCGTCGCTCAGCTCGGTATGAAGACTGCGCTCACACGCCCACGTCGTGATGAAGTGATCAAATAAAAACCGCCACACAAAGCTTCCAGTTAAATGCTCCAGTTCAGATTTTATGTGTTTATTTTGGGAATAATCCAAGTAAACGATCCTCCAACGCTGCAGTGGAATCACACAGTCCCACAGTGTGGTGTCGGCCGGGCCAAGTCTTCATATGCTTACATGTTTACATTATTTAGAGATTTGCACCAGGAATGGTGGACACATCGACCCTCGATCACAAACTACTTCACGATCGTCATAAAACTGCGTCTTCTGTTTTCTGTCTTCATTCAGAAACACCTGGTGGCAAAAAATGATCATGAGACGTCACTGCGGCCCACTCGGAGGCAGGCTGGGTTCTGCTGGGTTCTGCTGGGTTCTGCTGGGTTCTGCTGGGTTCTGCTGGGTTCTGCTCTGCGCAGTAAAACCAGTGATGAAACAGGAAAACAGCGTGGCTGTTTGTAAGTCGGCTGTTTCTGTAAGACATGCTTTGGCATTAAAGACATGGCAGAGAGGCACTGAGGGCTCCTTCCTGTGGTCTGTGATATATTCAGTGATGTCACGCAGGAGTTATCACATCATGCAGTTGAGGCAGTGTAGCTCCAGAGGAAAGGAACCAAAAATAAACACGTATTTCTTTTTTTAAGTGGCTTAAATACGTGTTGCTGTCGGTCGTACCTGCTGCTTCTCCACACAGGAGGAGAGCTGACAGTCAAATGTTGTTAAATTCAGCATTTATGTCGAATTTCAAGTCCAAAGTTTTGTTTAGTTTTCTCAGTGATGTTTCTGCTCGCTGAGGAAACAGACGCAGTCTGATCATCATCTGATCAACATTTGAGGAAATGTCTAATGTCTGTTAGTAAAGAGCTGGAGTGGTTAGCTTAGCTTAGCATAAACACTGGAGGCAGGGGGAAACTGTTAGCCAGGCTCATTTTCATAGCAGAGAGATTTTTTCCTCCAGGTACATTTTCTCCTGGGTGTGTGTGCGTGCCACAGAGTCTACGCTGGCGTCGGGTCCTGACAGGTGTGCTTTGGCTCACACACACAGGCACATAGCTTCACACACACACACACACACACACACACACACACACACACACACACACACACACACACACACACGGGGTAAGGTGTGTGTGGGACTCGGGTGAGTCAGCAGATACAGATTTAGGTTTCAGGGAGTGTTGAGAACCTGGATTTAACACTCCCACCCTCACTGACACACACACACACACACACACACACACACACACACACACACACACACACACACACACACACACACCCTGTTACCTGTGGAGACCTGTTGCAGACAGACTCTCAGGCTCGCTTGCTCCACACGGAGATCGACTTAAAACCACATGACGGATTATCTGATATTTGTGTGTAATTATTATGAATTGATTGTTTAGATAAATCTGTTTCACTTCACTCAGTAGCAGTTCAATCAGTGGAGTTTGTTAGAATGCAACATGATAGCTGAGAACAAAGCTCTGGCTGCGTCTGGCTGCTGTCACTTCCCTGCTCTCGGTCCAGATGTGGGTCATTATGTCGTTGGTGTCTCTGCTCACTGAACCTGAACTCTGCACCTCTAACGACCGGCCGTGAGTCCACAGAGAGGGAAGCACACCGGAGCCTCCTATTACGGTTCTATTTTTAGACAGGAAGTCAGAAGCTTCTGGAAGCTGACCCTCCAGGTCAGAGTGCAGAACTAACACAGATTTATGAGCTAGCAGCTTTATTTTTTAGCTATAGGAGAAGAAATGGATGCAGCACTGACACCTGTGTGACACCTGTATGACACCTGTATGACACCTGTATGACACCTGTATGACACCTGTTGTCCTTATAAACAGAAAAATCCAACCGTCCACCGTCTGAACTCAAGTTTCTCTCTCTGACTGAACTCGTTAACTCATCGTCAAACTCACTTCGATGAAACTGATGTTTGTTCCTGAGAAAACAAAAGTCTAAATTCTTACTTTAAACTCAGACTTCCTCTTCTGTCGACGCCTGATGTGTCTTCTCGTCCCCGGAGTCACAGTCCTGGTCAGAGACTCTGTAAATCGCCTCTGTAGTGTAAATCACCTCTGTAGTGAGTCCTCTGCCTTCACACTGACCTCCGTCCAGACTGGGACACCACATCCTGTCTTGTCGTTGTAAAAGAAGGCGACTAAGGGAGCATTAAATGAAAATATTCAAGTAACCTCAGCTTCAAATTGTCGTATGATATTCTACTGCTGAGCCGATGTTTCCAGGTGTCATGTTTGATTGATGATTTTTCATACTGAACAGCTGAAGGAATATTTATGTACCAGCATGACAGAAGACCGCTTGAGTTCAGGAATTTAAACATCTCTGCCACTGACACACACACACACACACACACACACACACACACACACACACACACACACACACACACACACACACACACACACTTTATCTTTACACAGAACATAAAGCTGTTGATGTTGCACAATAAATTAAACTTTCATTTAATCATTCTTGTGCCAGCAAAGGCTCCAAGAAATGTCTAAATGAATGTTTCCTTTGTCAGATGAAAAAGCTGCATGTTCTCACTTTAGTTCTGCTTCTTCAGTTTAATCTCGAGAAGTTCAGCAGCTCGACTGACGCTCATGTTTTATATTATATTATATTATAGTGAATCATTTGACCACACGGTAAACTGGAGTGAAGACTGGAGTCTGCAGGATATCATGTTAAAGCAATTAACATTCCTGCAGAGCACAGACACGTCCAAGGTTGACATTTGTACCAAACGTGGCTTTTTAGTAGACCTTGACATCAGCAGGTGGAGGGTGAAGGTGGAGGAGTTATTACTGCCTGTCAGACCATCTTTATACATGATGGTGGCGACCAAAACATGATGTTTTCTAACCCTAACTAGAGCGTTTGACGAGAGAGAAATAGAAAAGTCAACCTAAACAAACGTAAAGTTGCAACATGAAGAAACATCTTATCATTTAATCTGCTGTTGGGTTGGAGAACCTGGACCTGGCACTTTGTATGGAACCAAGAATTTGGGTTTGAATCGAGAATGGAAGCTGAAACCCAGAACTGGATTGAATGAGGAGATTATGTCTGATACCCAATACAAGGACATTAACGCTGTGTGAGATCACCGCTTCATAAAGAAAGTCCTGATGTGCTCGCAGGGAAGTTTGTGGAAACTTTGGCTCAGTCTTGTTTTCAGTTTTCACCCCTAACATCTCATGTTCGAGTCCCTCCTCGTCCCTCAGAACAGACTTACAGGTGTTGTAGAAACCCTTCAAAACCCTCGTACATCCTCAGTACTCATCGATCATGTTCATGTACAAACAACCAATAGAACGTTTTCAATATGCCGTCTGTTAATACTAACGCCATTTATCTGAGGGAGATAAAAAAACATGGATGCTCGCAATTCCTGCACAACTTAATGCGATCAGTCTAACCAGAACAGTTCTTCATCACCTGGACGTAAGCGGTTCTTACGCTAACGTTAGCAACCCGTGCTACAGCAACTTCACTGGTGGAAGTTAAATTTCAGGTGTCTGTGCCATCAAATTGACTAAATGTGACACTGAAATACATCAAACTGCAGAACTGTCATGCTGCAATAACAATGTAACGTTAGCTGGTTGATGGAGGCTGAATCTCAACTAGATTACTTCATGTGTGAAAATGTGATGAAGCATCTTTTTCTTTAAAGCCCCTGACAGACTTCATGTCCTTCACGGCTACTGTGCACTCTTTTAAAGGACGAGGATCCCGTCAGCTGTGACGGAGGTGAAGTTTGAGGTCGACACAGTTGAACTCTGTGAACACGTTAAAGACTCGATGCTGCTGGAGGGAGACGGAAAGTGTGAAGCGGAGTCGGAGCGGAGGGATGTTTTCCACTCATGCGTGTCTAAACTGGTCCATTAGCACCGGCCTAATGTTCAGATTGAGTCACACAGTCAACAGTTTCCTGAAGCCTCATTACACACACACACACACACACACACACACACACACACACACACACACACACCACACACACACACACACACACACACACACACTCTGACTCTGATCCTCCGATAAAAAGGTCAGATATTGGACAGTTTGATGGAGGCTTATTACACCCAGACTCAACTGCTGAAGGAGATCAAACCGCCGATCTACTGCCACACACACACACACACACACACACACACACACACACACACACACACACACACACACACACACACACACACACACACACAGCCAGTTAACTGCTACATGCAAACACACACCAATGCAGTTTTCTCCACAAGCACCGAGTCAAACCGAGCCGCAACAATTTGTTTTAACATCACCAGCTTTACTGCGCCGTGTTGAGCCGAGCCACAACCGTGATGGACCTGATCCGGAGTAGAACCACGGTGGTCTCGGACCGTAACAAACACCGTCTCCTCCCAAATCTTTACTCAACTCCCATCTGTGCAGGAAACCTGAGAGAAAGAGGATTTTAAAGTCGTGTTCAGCTCTCAGGTCAGCTGGTTCATGTTTACAGCTGCTGAAGAACAAAACATTTCCTGTGATGATGCTTCATAATAAAAGCTTTTATCCGACTACAGAACGAGGGGCCACTTGTCTTTGCAGCTGTCATCGTTGCTGTACAGAAATACATTTGTCCCTCCTTGAATTTTTGACCTGGCCGTCAGATTAAAGAGACGTCCCGTCCTGCGTCCCGTCTCTGATGAATTTTTACACCTCGGTCGATTGTTTTTTAGTCTGTATCGCTGCCTTTGTCTGCAGGCGGGTTCAGCGGGGTCACCTTGTTGTTGGCTGTTTCCAGACATCCCTGCAGCATCTCTGACAGATGGATAATCCCTAATCCTGCATGTGTGGAGCTGCTGTTAGGGTTAAATCCTCGCAGGTCACATTTCCAGGGTCAGGAGTCGACAGGATGCATCTTAGTTACACAACTGAAAACACATCAACAACACTTAAAACTGACAGGTGGTGTTATCGCAGCCCTCCGCCACATCATCACCCACCCACACAACACTCGTCTCTCCGTCACCTCCTCCCGTCCTCTCTGCCGCTCTCTTATGAAACACAGTCCAACCTGCAGGTTTTCACTTCACGCTCCGTCTCATTGCAACTGAATATTCAGCTGTTGGCTTAATTTATTTTTCTGGAAGATGATTGAATGATTATAATCTCCTGTTGTCTGGCTGCTAAGTTATACCCAATACAAAAACATGTATTGAATGAAAAGATAAAGAGTAGTGGTGATGTAAAGTGAAACTAAATTTGTATTTTTACCTGAACATTGTACAGACTTCTAGATTAAACTAAACATTTGTTGACTGTCAGATAAAGTCTATGTGTGGGAAACACTGCGCAGCTGCCAACAACCACGTTTAAGTCGGACTGTAACTTACAGTTTGAGTCGACATGGAGAATAAATCAACCCGCCGGCCTGCCTGCATTATCAAATGACAGATGACTGAGCGTCTTGATTGGAAAAGTTTGAATTTTGAGTAAAGCGTACGTGTGGGAAACACTACAAAACAGTTCTGGAGCTTCACAGCTGAAGCAGCTGAAACTTGATTTAAACATCAGATGTCTCTGTACTGCTCGTCTGCTGTGATCACAGTCTGCAGGAGTGTTCTGACCCGAAGTCCGTGTTTGTTCCTTTGTTGTTGGGAGAAGCCAAAGTTTCCACTGAGGTGGACAGTGAAGTTAATCTACTCAAAGCTAAAAGCTAAAAGCTGAAGTTGGTGCACAAGCTCGACCATCAGCAGCACTTTTAATTAAAAAACTGCCTTTTAAGAAGAAGAAACCTCGAGCAGAACCGGACTCTGTGGTGAACGGGTCGTCTACCTCCACCAGAACGCCCCCAAAGTGTCCAAGTGACGTCCACATTAGATGCTGAACCACCCAGGCTGGCTTCAACACAGAGCCGTGGTTCTGGTCGGAGAGTCTGACTGAACTTTGTTTCCCTTCTTTCATGTTTCGTTGAACAGCGCTCTGGAAATGGCGTCCAGTTTGTTTACATCTGGCGAGTGATGGAGCGTGACGAGGGCCAGATTCAGGCTGACTACGTGTAAGTGCATCTTTCTTTCATTGTTATGATCAAATCAGACATTTGTGCCATCAGGACTCGTCTGAGCGCCGCTCCAGCACGAGCATTCAAAGGTTTTTGCCTCTCATCTAAGAAACTGACAATCATGTGGTGACGTGAACGATCCACCATGTTCCAGCCACAGTCGGCTGCAATCTGAAGGTTTGTCAGGCCGTAATCCAGATCAGATGTCGGTCTAAATCAGATCAGTTGAACTCGTCTGTGTCGCTGGCTGCAGGAGCTCAGTGTGAACGAACAGATAATTAGACAAACACACAGTCGTCCTGCAGACGGGCGAGCAGACGGATCCAGGAGCTGGAGTACAGACGCATTTCACTGAAGTCCAGATGTTGTGTGACTGCTGTTTGTGCTCCCAGGTAAAAGACTGACGCAGATCGGTTGGATTAATTCTGGAAACATCAGACGCAATTTATAACAACAACCACAACGACAAAGAACCTGAACCAGATGTGCCGGGTCGTCACTGAAAATACACTTGAGTTCAGTCAGTCCATGAAAACAGGACAAGATGACCGCCGCTGGTGTGTGTGTGTGTGTGTGTGTGTGTGTGTGTGTGTGTGTGTGTGTGTGTGTGTGTGTCAGACAGAGGCTGCATCTGGTTTCTGTCAGGAGACATTAGGAGACACACTCACCCTTCTTCTGTCACAGCAACAAAAGAGTGTAGAGGCGGAGGAGGCGGAGGAGGAGGCGGAGGAGGAGGATGTGAAGGATTCGATTGTGTGTCTGAGAGGACGACTGGAGGAGGCCGTCTGCTCTTTCTCACAGCAAAGAAAGACACTTAAAGGACCAAACTGGTGTTTTTTCTGTCGCTACAATCCAGTCCTGTCATCGCTAACCTTCACTGCATGTTGTGTGTTTCAGTCAGCAGAAGTAGTCGTGATCTGCGTGGAGTTATATTGACTGTCCGCTCCTCGGGGAGGTCGGAGGAGATAATAACAGCAGCTGTGTCGCTTTTTTAAGTTCTCATGATTTGTTGTAGTTTCCTGTAAGAACATGCAGCTCGGGACGGACCTGTCGCAGACTCTGATTGGTGTTAAAATGTATTTATAGCGCTGAATGTGAGTGACGTCCCAGCCAGCATCCGCCAACGCTGAGTCTGAGAAGATGGAGGCTGGTTTGACGACAGGGAATACAGTATCCTGCCGGGACCGCGGCGCCGGCTGCTGGCTGACTTACTTTAGCAACAAAGCTGCGGGTATCTGTGCATCAGGTCACCGCTGTTCTCCGCATACGGACCCGGTCCAGAGCCTGTCGGCGGTCACTGGGAGGATGCTGGTTAACTGGACTCAGCAGTTTAGTAAAGCTGTCGGTCCAGAGTTGAGCCGGAGCAGCTGGAGATCAGAATACGGTCATTAGTTGAGACCCTGTGAACCCGACACAGGACGTGTGTCAGTGGTGCCGGGGGGACAGTTTTCTGGGCCGGGTGACCCAGTTGGAGGCTGCTGTCATAGAGACAGAAGGAAACAGTGGTGACTACAGCGGTGAGCTAATGAGCAGCTCTCTGTATGGCAGCTCTGCAGGGACACGGGTCATCGCCATGTGGCAATTTAGTAGACGTCGCCCAACCAGCCGGTCATCACAAAATATAATCCAGTTTCACCCAAATCAGGCAACAACATATAACGTTCTGTTTCAGAGACACTTTCGGTTCAGTTGATTTCCGGTTTTATGTTGAAACTTCCTGTCTTTGTCTGCTTTCCTGCCCTTTTTCTGTCTTTCATTTGTTCGTTCAGTCTGTTTTGTGTTTCGTCCTGTCGCTGCGTCTCCGTGTCTCCGCTGCATTTTTTGTTTTTGTCTTTAGTGTTTTTCTCCGTGAACTTTCCTCTGCTGGACTTTGTTTGATTTAAATCTGTAAAAAATCACTTGTGGTTCTTTTACCTTCCTGGGTGTCTTGCGTCCCTTTTTGACAAATTTGCAACCTGGCTTCCTTCTTTTCGTATTTCCTTGATACGTCCAAAAGAATCAGTATACGCCTCCGAGTGCAGGATGAAGTAAAACAGATAATTTTCCTTTAAATAACTCTTAAATGCCATTCAGATGACCACTTTTCATCGTATTGAGGTGACAAATGTGATAAAACAGCAGTTTGACATGATGGGAGCTCTAATAACAGTAAATGAGTGTGTGTGCATGTGTGTGTACACATCAGTGAAGCTTCATTATGTGTGTTATGGATGTGAATGTCTGACATCACGTCATAACATTGTTACACAGAAGGATTTTGTCTGAATCACCTCCGACGTCTCAACAACCGCCTGTTGCTGCCGACGCTCTGATCCAACATCCTGTCCGGAGGTTCAGATCTACATTTCTCCACAACGCTGCCGCAAAGATGGATTCTGATTTCATAACAATTCATCCAGCAGTCTTTTAAACTCTGTGACCAGCGGACAGCCTCTAACGAGCCGCCCTGCTGCTGTGACGACAGCAAAACAGGACAGAAGAAGAAGAGACGAGGCAGAGAAGAGTTTCATTGTCCGTCCTGCAGCCTGTAATCACACTGGAATCTGCCGAATGGGAAACACTGAAGTGTTTGTGTGCGTGGACATTAAAGTTAATAGAAGGCACATTACTGACATAAAGTCATGAAACTCCAGAAGGACGAGGGAAACCAGGAGATAAAAGAGGAAGAGGACGCGGTAAAACGGAGACGAAGAGACGGAGACGATATCAGAGAGCGAGTGAGGAGGTGGAGGTGACGGAGGAGAGAGGTGACCTCTGAGTATTGATCAGAGCATCCAGGTCATCAATAACCTGATAGAGATCTGATAGGAGGCTGTCTGGACACACACACACACACACACACACACACACACACACACACACACACACACACACACACACACACTGCCTCCCTCGTCTTCTCTCGCTGTTTCTTCCTCTACAGTGTTTGAGCCAAGATGGAGTCTCGTCTTCACACAGCAGGAAACGCTTCACGTCTGAATCAAACAGTCGACATGTAGAATATAATCCGACCTCGTGTTGAGCACACACACACACACACACACACACACGTGCTTTACCGCGTCCTCTTCAGACTCAGCAGCAGCCTCAGCTCTGCAGTTCTGTGTGAACATAAATCCATCAGTGACGTCCTCAGCTGATCCGGAGCTCCAGGCCCGTCTGGAGGTTTTTATTGTGGATTGATTTCTTCGTTACGACGACAGCGAGAGAGTTCTGCTGTTTGTAAAGATGTATTGTCTGTACCCACATTACTGATCGTGTCCATACGTACGGGGTTAACATCCCGGCTGATGATTGGATGTGACTGTGTGGATGTGAACCGATGAGACTCACGTGGATCCACTCGGCTCCATCAGACCACGTTTTCTCTTCTGCTTTGTCTCGTCTTCATTAGATCAGAGGAGGAACTGTTCAGGAAGTCTGTTTTTAGCCGTCACTTTCCCCCGATTCAAACCTGATCAGCAGCAGCTCGTATCAGCTGATCGAGGTTAATTCTGTGAGTAACGTGTTGCTGTTGATGCTCCGGAAAGAAACTGATGGTTAGAAACTGATCCGAGCCACCAGTCAGTGCAAAGTTCTCTGAGTCCTCTCCCTCATTAGCACTGATGATAATTCTGACACTCAGACCTGTCGGCTCCAAACAACACACACACACACACACACACACACACACACACACACACACACACACACACATCCGTGATCGGCGGTGTGATGATATGAAGCAACATGACGGGCAAAACATAATTAGACTCTGTAATAGAATGGATCTGTGGTTTAGGCTGACATTAGGCTGACACACACACACACACACACACACACACACACACACACACACACACACACACACACCTTTGAAGTCAATTAGAGAGAATAGATTAGTGGTTTGGCTGTCTCAGGTATTAACAGACAGTTGAAGTCGTGTGTGTGTGTGTGTGTGTGTGTGTGTGTTTCATTTCCTGATTTGTTTATTTTCATTTTAATTGGACAGTTACGGTAACGAGGACTGAACCTCCTCCAACTTTACTGAAGCACAAAACCACTTCTTCTTCTTCTTCTTCTTCTTCTTCTTCTTCTTCTTCTTTTTCTTTCTTTCTTTCTTTTGCTTCCAGTCAACAAAACTCACGTTAAAGCAGAAACAGACGACTTCTCACCTTCAGTGAGCAGCCGGGCTGTAATCTGGAAACTCTGATCTCAGAGTGAAACAGCCGGTTGTGTTAATCAGTCGGCAGGTTTGAAGCGTCTCGGGTCTCGGTGCTTCTCCGTGTTCTGGTTGCGATAGACGAGCTTCCGTTGTGTCGTGATGTTCCGCCTGCTGTCAGATCACAGAGAGTGAGAGCTTCATATCGAACCGGTCTGAACATGGACGCTGTCATCACACTGTGTCTGTGTCTCAGTTCAGGGTCTGCGTCCTCTGAAGGACTCGGCCTTTGCAGTCTTTGAAGGCGAGTCCTTCAGAGAGACCTTGTTAACCTCGTCAGCCGT
>OZ023165.1:33270203-33300203 GCA_963678695.2 Diplodus puntazzo
TTTAATCGACTCTCTGATAGTCAGTATTTATGTATCAGTACAGATCAGATATTTCACCTTGTGTAAAGGAAAGACTGTAAAGCTCTGTGTTGTTTTACAAACAGAACATTTCCATTTCCTCCTCATCTGCTGCTTCACATAAAAAGCATTTAAGTGGTGAACCACAAGATGACTTTTATTCTGAAGTAGGCTCATCACAGGAAATACAGCTGCTGTGTCTCAGTTCAGGGTCTGCATCCTCTGAAGGACTCGGCCTTTGTGGTCTTTGAAGGCGAGTCCTTCAGAGAGACCTTGTTAACCTCGTCAGCCGTTGTTAAACGGGACGGTCTCGCCTTTGGTGCATTTCCTGGTTGCGTCACCAGATGTTTTACCCTTACGTCACGATTTCTGCCGCCCAGAAAGTGGCGATCTACGCCATGCGATGTCGCCATTTTCTCTCTTTATTTCTTCTTTTTCAGGCGTGCAAAGAATCCTGGGATATGTGAGGCCACGAAGGATCATAGCGGTGCATCCTCCAGAAACAGGGAGAAGAAGGAGTATTTGTGGGCTGCATTTCCAATTGGATTGTGATGTAATTAGCCTTCAGATGCTCCTCTGAAGGATGCAGACTCTGAATTGAGACGCAGCCAATGTGTTAATTTACTGCTTACGTTAATCAAGAAAATGCCTCTACAGAGAAAACGCGGCCGCTAATCAATCTGTGCAGACTTGGATTACAGTGGACAAGCTGCTCCAGTTCTGAAGGTTTATGGTGAACTGCTCCTTTAAACAGGTTTCTATAAAGCTTCAGTTCGTCTTTCATGACTTCCCTCCTTCTCTCCTTCTCTCCTTCCCTCCTTCCCTCCTTCTCTCCTGCCCTCCTTCTCTCCTTCCCTCCTTCCCTCCTTCTCTCCTTCTCTCCTGCCCTCCTTCTCTCCTTCCCTCCTTCCCTCCTTCCCTCCTTCTCTCCTTCTCTCCTTCCTCCTCCTCCTTCCTCCTTCCCTCCTTCCTCCTCCTTCCCTCCTTCTCTCCTTCTCTCCTTCTCTCCTCCCTCCTTCCTCCTTCTCTCCTTCTCTCCTCCCTCCTTCCTCCTTCTCTCCTCCTCCTCCTTCCTCCTTCCCTCCTTCTCTCCTTCCTCCTTCTCCTTCTCTCCTTCCTCCTTCCCTCCTTCCCTCCTTCTCTCCTTCTCTCCTTCCCTCCTTCCTCCTTCCCTCCTTCCTCTCCTCCTCTCTCCTTCTCTCCTTCTCTCCTTCCCTCCTTCCCTCCTTCCCTCCTTCTCTCCTTCCCTCCTTCCCTCCTTCCCTCTTTCTCTCCTTCCCTCCTTCCCTCCTTCTCTCCTTCTCTCCTTCCCTCCTTCCCTCCTTCTCTCCTCCCTCCTTCTCTCCTTCCCTCCTTCCCTCCTTCTCTCCTTCTCTCCTTCCCTCCTTCTCTCCTTCCCTCCTTCCCTCCTTCCCTCCTTCCCTCCTTCTCTCCTTCTCTCCTTCCCTCCTTCTCTCCTTCCCTCCTTCCCTCCTTCTCTCCTTCCCTCCTTCCCTCCTTCTCTCCTTCTCTCCTTCTCTCCTTCCCTCCTTCTCTCCTTCCCTCCTTCCCTCCTTCCCTCCTTCTCTCCTCCCTCCTTCTCTCCTTCCCTCCTTCCCTCCTTCTCCTCCTTCCCTCCTTCCCTCCTTCTCTCCTTCTCTCCTTCCCTCCTTCCCTCCTTCTCTCCTTCCCTCCTTCCCTCCTTCCTCCTTCTCTCCTTCCCTCCTTCCCTCCTTCTCTCCTTCCCTCCTTCCCTCCTTCTCTCCTCCCTCCTTCCTCCTCCTCCTCTCTCCTTCTCTCCTTCTCTCCTCCCTCCTTCCCTCCTTCCTCCTTCTCTCCTTCCCTCCTTCCCTCCTTCTCTCCTGCCCTCCTTCTCTCCTTCCCTCCTTCCCTCCTTCTCTCCTTCTCTCCTTCTCTCCTTCCCTCCTTCTCTCCTTCTCTCCTTCCCTCCTTCCCTCCTTCTCTCCTGCCCTCCTTCTCTCCTTCCCTCCTTCCCTCCTTCTCTCCTTCTCTCCTGCCCTCCTTCTCTCCTTCTCTCCTTCTCTCCTGCCCTCCTTCCCTCCTTCTCTCCTTCTCTCCTTCCCTCCTTCCCTCCTTCTCTCCTGCCCTCCTTCTCTCCTTCCCTCCTTCCCTCCTTCTCTCCTTCTCTCCTTCTCTCCTTCCCTCCTTCTCTCCTTCTCTCCTTCCCTCCTTCCCTCCTTCTCTCCTGCCCTCCTTCTCTCCTTCCCTCCTTCTCTCCTTCTCTCCTTCTCTCCTTCCCTCCTTCTCTCCTTCTCTCCTTCCCTCCTTCCCTCCTTCTCTCCTGCCCTCCTTCTCTCCTTCCCTCCTTCCCTCCTTCCCTCCTTCCCTCCTTCTCTCCTTCTGTCCCGGGCTTCTCGCACCTTCGATCAGAGAACCAGATGCTTTGAGTTGCTCTTCTGTCGTCAGGAGGCTGAGAATCAGACGTTTGAGTGAACTGACCCTTTAACTTGAACTCTGTGACTGTGTGTTCTGTCATCGCTTGTATCTAAAGTTCAGCCGGTGCCTGAAGGTCAGCTCATGATCTCATTGGTCCTCCAGGGCTGATGTCATCATGGTGTCGGGGCTCGCTGCCCAACGCCTTGTGACATCATTTCCTGTACAACCACAGGAATTCTGGTCTCGAATGACACAGAGTGCCTGCAGCCGCCTGTGTGTGTGTGTGTGTGTGTGTGTGTGTGTGTGTTTGTGTGTGTGTGTGTGTGTGTTTGTGTGTGTGTGTGTGTGTGTGTGTGTGTGTGTGTGTGTGTGTGTGTGTGTATAGGCTGCGGTCCACTATTAATCCTGTTCCCTCTGACAGTAAGTGTTGTTCAGGTTGAGAAATGAATTACCCTGCTGGGCGGATAGCACACTCATTCATCACCATCTCACACACACACACACACACACACATACACACACACACACACACACACACACACACACACACACACACACACACACACACACACACTTGGTGTTCAGATGTCTATCTGCAGTATCTTCCTGTCATTGTTGCCGCAGCAGCAGCTGTTCTGCAGTGAGACGGCTGCTAACCGACACTTTTCATTCTGAGCGTCGAACATAAAACCCTCTGGATGAATCATCTCTGCTGGACCTTCACTTTTATGGATCTGAGACCCTGAAACTGACAATGAAACACTGCGGTGTGCATCTTATTCTCGGAGTCTCGGAGTCCAGCTCCGTCCTGCACAGCGATGAACACCCTGAGTTTTATTAAAAATATCTGTTGAATATTAATATGAGCTGCAGGACGGGAATATAACACGTACAACCGTCTGATCAGCTGACATGAACTCATTGATGATGATCAATGATCTTGAAACATTAAAGGAGCAGTTCACCCTGATGGAAAGTCCTACTGATTCTACTTTTGACTTTATTATGGAGTTATGATGAGGTGAATTCTGGATTCTTGTTATTTCCCAGCATCAGCAGACTGATGTGGACCTATCAGAGCACATCACGCACGGCAGACGCAGCGAGACGAGACAAAGACGTAAAAGCCGTAAGAAGCCGTAAACAGACAGAGAGGGAGACTGGAATGTGGAGAAAAGGCGTGTTAGTGTCTCGTATCTGCAGAGAGTTTCTGATTTTCTCTCTTTGTTGCTGCTCGGGACGCTTTACCAACCCAACATGTGTCTGTTTGACGTCCTGGGAATGAGACTCAACAATCAGCTGTCTTTGTGGTGCGTTCAGGAACAGCTGGGACAAATCCTACTGATTCTACCTTTAACTTCAGGCCACATCATGATACACAATAGATTTCACTGTACGCTCAGTTAGCTCTATCGTTATCGGCAGATAATGACATTATAGCCAATAAATAGCAGCGATGATAAAAAGCCGAGCTGCTTCAGTCGACTTCAGGAGTTACACAGTGTGTTTACAGCTGGTTTGTTAGCTGCCAGTGAACACAAAGAGCGGTGCAGAAATGTGAAGCATTTGAACTGGAAATGAATCCTTTTTAATTCTCTCCTCGTCCGGTCGTCCAGCTGCAGGTCGGTGATAAAGTTCTGTGCTGACCGTGTTCTGGAGGACGTCAGTATTCAGTCAAAGTGTTTCTGCATGTTGATTAAAACCTTTTTTCAACCTGACGTCTCAGACGGATCGCTGCTTGTGTAAGCGGCCTGATTTAAACCTTTTCACTCTGCAGATCCATTAGGCTTGATTAACAGAGACCGTCGGTGCTGGTGCTGGTTCCTGCTGTCAGGACGTCTCCAGAACCTGCCGGCAGTATAAACAACACAAAGCCCTGCCGAGGAGCCCGATTCAGGAGCTCTGTGGACTGAAGCCGACAGCGGTGGTTTTTACAGACTCTGCAGAGCGGTTAGAGCCCGGAGTGCCGACCCATTTGTCTCTCTGTCGATGGTATTGACAGCTCCGGTCCCGCTGGGAGCTTAAAGAGAAAATCAACACTCGGCAGTAAACAGGATTTATGTCCTAGTCGTGTTTTCTAACTGAACTGAAAAGCTGAGGTATCGAATGTGGAGCTGCTCGATGCTTCGTTCTGTCCTGCAGAGAAACTAAAACTTCCGTGTTTTATAGTATTTAAAGACTCCAGAATCCCACAAGTCACCAAACACACCGAACACAGAGGGGATGAATCAGGAACGTTCAGGTTTGTTTGGACCATCTGTGACTAGAAGTCTCTGCAGCAGCTTGAATGACGGCCGACCGTGAAGGTTGTTCAGAACATCTTACAGATCACTTGTGACAGACTCGACTCTGATGAGTGTTCGAGTTGCTCCGTGACGTCTTGATGTGATTGTCTGCAACTTATCAACTGAAAAGATGATCTTCAGCTGGATTCACCTGATATGGACGATCTGTATCTGCACTCGCTTAGATCGAATACAACACTTCAGTTCCAACATCCTATCGGTTCAACCGTCAGAATGTAATTCCTCCTCTTCCAGGATTGTTACAGGTGATCAGAATGAGGATTGTTAAGCTTTTCTGCATTAAGACATAATTGTGATGCACCTGTACCTGCTGGCCTCAGAGCAGCTGGATTAGAAACAAAGTCAACATCAAGTTATGAAGAGAGGCAGAAGTGCTGCTGCCGGAGCAAACTGAGGCAGAGATACGCGAGCGACACAGCAGAGAAGTCGGAGTCGGAGGCGAGTCGGAGCTCGTGGTCACCCAGAACTCACTGCTGGAGTCCGTAATGAGTTTGAAGATGTTGAGAGCTGTTGAATAATCAGAGAATGCAAATGTGACAAACCGCAGCGATCTGTGCAACGGACTTTAATAGAGGAGCAGACGGGTCAGCGCCGAGCTGCAGCAGCCAAGAACTAATGTATTCCACTCGTTTGCATCAGATTATATATTATATTTATTATATTTACATGAGATTTAATACTGCCAAGGTGAAAACATCGACATGTTCTCTCAACATGTGTCAGGAGAGGATTTATAACCATTAATACACCCAGTAAGATAACAGGCTAACGTCAGTGTTAGCTTCTCCAGCAGGCTAATGTTAGTGTTAGCTTCTCCAGCAGGCTAACGTCAGTGTTAGCTTCTCCAGCAGGCTAATGTTAGTGTTAGCTTCTCCAGCAGGCTAACGTCAGTGTTAGCTTCTCCAGCAGGCTAATGTTAGTGTTAGCTTCTCCAGCAGGCTAACGTCAGAGTTAGCTTCTCCAGCAGGCTAACGTCGGTGTTAGCCTCTCCAGCAGGCTAACGTCGGTGTTAGCTTCTCCAGCAGGCTAACGTCAGTGTTAGCGGTCAGTGTGTGTATGTTGTTAGATTAGTGAGTTACCATGTAGAAGAACGTCACAGCGATTTTAAGAACATTTTGTTTGTCCGGATGACTTCAAACCAAACTGACGGAGGATCCTGTGTCTTCCTCCTCAGTGTGTTTCTGCTCCTGCAGGGTTTAGTTACTGTGTCGCAGTGTCGAATCGCTGCAGAGTGAATAACTGATGACCATCGTTACATTAATGTGCAGTTTGTTTTTTTCTGTAAACGCCTCAAGGCTGCAGCAGCTGGACAACTGCTTTCCCAGGATGCTTTACTGCTCACACACCCAGAGGGACACGTGTGTGTGTGTGTGTTGTGTGTGTGTGTGTGTGTGTGTGTGTGTTTAGTCACTTGGGCAGATATCCAGAGTAGATTCCTCTACTATCCTGTGGGTCTGAGCTGTGCCACACACACACACACACACACACACGATGCGATCGGTTCACCACCGTGTACAGTCTTTGTGCTAAGCTAAGCTAAACTAAGCTAAGCTAACAGGCTGCTGGGTGTAGCTTGATATTTAGTGTTCAGACTTTAATCATCTCCTCTGCTACAAAGAGAATACGTGTATTTTACTGGAATGTCCAACTATTTATTCAGATTAAAATACTCTTGAAAATCAGATCTAAATGTATTATACTGAGCTAAACACAATCAGCTGAAGTGTCTTTTAACTGACGCGTGACACTAAATACTCGTCCTTCTCTGCTCTCTGACAGATTCTGTCTCTCTGACATGTTGAATCTTTTCAGCTGCTCAGAGTTGAAACGTCTCAGCGGCGCTCTGAGCTGTGAAAACATGCCAGAGCATCGACTCCGTCAGAAACACGAAGCAGCAGCTTGTTTCCACAGAAGAAGAGAGGAGGTTCTGCTGGAAACACTCGGTGCTGCTCGCGTTCTGTTCGCTGACGGTCTGAAGAAACACTCACAGTTAGAGACGTCTTCTAGAAGCTTTTAACTGGAATCAACCTGCAGCCCAAACAAGAACTGACCCGTTAACCTTTGAATGTGAGATTTGTAAGTTATCAGCAGAATTTTGGTTTAAAACGTGAAAAAATGGACTCACGTCATGAACAGAACTGATCGACTTTGTTCTGAAGTTAGCATGCTAACCAGCTAGCTGCTACATGTTTAGCTCAGAGGTGATCGTCTGTAGTTTTTATAGCAGCCGGTTCACTAATGAGCCTAAAAATCAACAACATAAACTCATAAATGTGAAGAAATGAAATATTTTGACTCCTGTGAGGAGTGAAGAGTCTAAAGATCAATAGTTCTGTATTCCGTCCAGTTCTTAGAAATTAAACCTTTTAAGGATGAAAACATTTAACGTTGTCAACAGTTAGCTAGCAGCTAACAGCTAACAGCTAACAGCTGACCTGGATCTGGATCCAGAGTCTAGTAGTCTGAAGTCTTCGGGTGTGAAACTATTTTAAGTTGTAAATTAAGTTGTACGTTTTCCAGCAACTAACGAGCAATCGAGTCGATTGGACAGCTGATGGCTCATTATTGTTGATGTTTCCATGGCAACGCTGATTTCTGTTAAACGTAGGCAATAACAGGAAATGAATGTTATCTTGAAGCGATCGCAGCTGGTCTTGTTGAGTTAATGACATTCTGTTAACGACTCTGCTCGCTCGTGTGAAGGTGATGGACGTCACAGTTCATGTTCAGCTTCTGGTCGTGAGCCTGGTGGAGTTATTACCAGCGTGTCTGACGGCTCTTCAGGTCGCCAGCTAGCTTGTAGAAGACGATCCTGGAGTTTACGTTCCGTATTGAAAAGAAGTGAATCTCACATCAGCGTCTTCACACCAAGAACGTTTAGAAACTCACACAGAAATTTTTAAAACCTGATTTTATGGGCAGCAGTCGACTTAGAGGTCCAGTTTTTAGGATTCAGGATCTTCTGGCGGTGATGTTGTGTCTGCTCCCGTCGGTCTGTGAAGTGCATTGTGGGTCGGCAAACCAGACGGCGTCTTTAGACTGAAGCGGGATGAAATCAGAGTGATTCTGCAGTTTGAGGTTTAAGGTCGGCTGTTACACATCCTGTCGCTCTTCTACTCGCAGTGTTGTCACTCCACATGTGTTGATGCGTTGGGGGGGTTCGGGTTCTGGTTCTGGTTCTGATCCTGGAGAACATGTGGGTCCAACACATTAACGCTCTGATTTAATTTAATAGATTCAGATTCAGCGTTGAACTGGTCTGTGTGTGTTTGCACGCTGTTCATGTGAAACAGCCTGAGCAGACTTCTTGTTCAGCTGAAACTCAGCACCCGTCTCCCTCCTCACCCCTCCTCCCTCCTCCCCCGTCTCCCCTCTCCCTCCCTGTCTCTCTGTTCGCTCCATTTAACTGAAGCCACCAGCTACATGAATACCCATGAACAGCCAGGAGCTCTGCCAACAGCTCCATTACAATGTGCACTCCACCTCCCTCCCTCCCTGTTTTCTCCCCCTCTTCAGCTCCCGCTCTCCTTCCCTCACTTCAAATCTCCCTCAGACGACGTGGACAAAAGTATGTGGTCGCCCAAACATGAACCGCCGATGTGTGATCGTGTTTTTATTTGTTTGTGTTCATCGCAGTTTATTTTGTTTAAAGGAGCAGTTCACCCAAAAAGTAAAACTCAGTCCTCCTCTCCTCCTCCTGATGATATAAAGTCCTCCTCTCCTCCTCCTGATGATATAAAGTCCTCCTCTCCTCCTCCTGGTGATATAAAGTCCTCCTCTCCTCCTCCTGAGGATATAAAGTCCTCCTCTCCTCCTCCTGATGATATAAAGTCCTCCTCTCCTCCTCCTGATGATATAAAGTCCTCCTCTCCTCCTCCTGATGATATAAAGTCCTCCTCTCCTCCTCCTGATGATATAAAGTCCTCCTCTCCTCCTCCTGAGGATATAAAGTCCTCCTCTCCTCCTCCTGATGATATAAAGTCCTCCTCTCCTCCTCCTGATGATATAAAGTCCTCCTCTCCTCCTCCTGAGGATATAAAGTCCTCCTCTCCTCCTCCTGATGATATAAAGTCCTCCTCTCCTCCTCCTGAGGATATAAAGTCCTCCTCTCCTCCTCCTCATGATATAAAGTCCTCCTGTCCTCCTCCTCATGATATAAAGTCCTCCTCTCCTCCTACTGAGGATATAAAGTCCTCCTCTCCTCCTACTGATGATATAAAGTCCTCCTGTCCTCCTCCTCATGATATAAAGTCCTCCTCTCCTCCTACTGAGGATATAAAGTCCTCCTCTCCTCCTCCTGATGATATAAAGTCCTCCTCTCCTCCTGATGATGATATAAAGTCCTCCTCTCCTCCTCCTGATGATATAAAGTCCTCCTCTCCTCCTGATGATGATATAAAGTCCTCCTCTCCTCCTCCTGATGATATAAAGTCCTCCTCTCCTCCTCCTGATGATATAAAGTCCTCCTCTCCTCCTCCTGATGATATAAAGTCCTCCTCTCCTCCTCCTGATGATATAAAGTCCTCCTCTCCTCCTGATGATGATATAAAGTCCTCCTCTCCTCCTCCTGATGATATAAAGTCCTCCTCTCCTCCTCCTGAGGATATAAAGTCCTCCTCTCCTCCTCCTGAAGATATAAAGTCAGGTGAAGTGTCGCCGTCCACAGAACAGTTCTGCAGACTTGATTTAAACATCAGATGTCTCCATCAGCTCGTCTGCTGTGATCTCAGTCTGCAGGAGAGAACACATCACTAACTGATCTCAGACCAGATTTACACCTTCGATCCGCTACAGACGCTGTTAGCTTCACCGACCTCCGGAGGTTCAGCTGAACGTGCATCTTTTCTCTACGACGACAACATCCTGACATCAGAGCGAGCAGGATGTGGGCGATGACATCATCCACAGGAGACGAGAATGTGGTGAATGTTCTCGTCGAGGCCAGGAGAAAGAAGACGAGCCGCGGTGACGTCACCGGAGCTCAAAGCGCTCGGAGCTGCTGGACAGAAACAACAGCTGAGAGAAGACGCTGGCGCTCAGAGAGAAACGCCACGTGGACACAGCACACTGACCATCGCTGTCGCTGGACGCAGTCAGAAGTAAAAGTGGACGATAAAACTCTGATTTGCTCAGCGTCCTCCTGACACGTAGCTTCAGCGCTAACGCTAACCGTCCAGCTGTCTGCAGATGTCAGGCTGCTGTGCGGACACACAAACAGCAGCAGATCTCCTCCTCGTTCTCCTGAAACTGATTAAGAAAGTGGCCGCTGTGCTTCATCTTCATCACCTGCTGCTGACAGCCGATGGCCGTCTGTTAGCATCAGGTTTGAATATGAGCCCGCCGAGCTGAGCTCCTCCTGCGGCCTTACGTGATGAAATATGGCTCTTTCTGGGAAAGAAATGCATGTAAATCATGTCCAGGCTTCTGCAGGGAGGCTGCTTCAGCAGTTTAGACCTCTGTTGTCCTACAGCTCCCATAATGCAACAGTCGACCCTCCCTTCCTGCCCACATTCTCACTTCATCCACCTCCACAGCTTCAACACGCCTCTCCTGTCTCAGAGCTCAAACTCTGAACAACTGCTTAGTTTCCAGGAAACTTCCTGTTGTTGTTGTTGTTGTTTCTCGTTGGAACATTATTCTCTGAAACATCACCGTGTGCTGCAGAACCAGAACCAGAACCAGGAGCACTGAAGAATCTGTCCACATACTTTTGGCCAACTCTTCTGTGTGTGTGTGTGTGTGTGTGTGTGTGTGTGTGTGTGTGTGTCTCCCTCCTTTTTTTTTTTCATTTCGTCCTCTCTCTGCTGGCTCCTCCCCTTCCAGTCATGGTCGAGGGATTGTGAGCCTCCTCATTGGTTCACAGTGGGGAGAAGGCCCCTCCCCCTCCCTCTCTCGCTCAGGGAAAGAGGGAGAGAGAGGGAGAGAGAGGGAGGGAGGGAGAGCGAGTGAAAGTGGAGAGGCAGGCGGGCAGACTTGTTGCAACAGATGGCTTTACCAGCGGCGGCTCGGCGGCGGCTGCACCGAGGAACTCTGGGACGCCGTTAGACAGAGAGAGGGAGAGAGGGAGAGAGGGAGGGGTGTTAGAAAGTCACGGCACTGGAAGGGAGCAGGAAGAACAGAGCGAGGGAGACTTCTTCCTCCTCTTCTTCTTCTTCTTCCTCCTCTTCTTCTTCGTCTACTCTCGGTGTTCCTCTGCAGACAGACAGGAAGACGTGTCGGGAAGTTGTGCAGCTGAGAGGAGCAACAGTTTTATAGAGGAGATGACTGTGATCTGAGCCTTCCTCCTCCTCCTCCTCCTCCTCCTCCTCCTCCTCCGGCTCGGGGGTCAGAGAGGAGAACACCTGCTGACAGCGAGGAGCTCCTGAGGGAGGAGACGCAGCAGCAGCAGGAGGTACAGGACTGTTTCTACTCCGCTCCGCTTCGGCTTTTATCAGTTTTTTATGCTGCTGCTGCTCTGAGGTCATCATTCATGGACTGATCTGTGTGTGTGTGTGTGTGTGTGTGTGTGTGTGTGTGTGTGTGTGTGAGAGATATTCAGTTCTGCTCTACTTCACTGTGTGTCAGTTTCTGTGGTCAGAGCTGTTAGTCAGAGCAGCTTTGTTACAGTGTGTGTGTGTCTGTGTGTGTGTGTGTGTGAGAGAGAGTGTGTGTGTGTGTGTGTGTGTGTGTGTGTGTGTGTGTGTGTTGCTCCACTTTGCTGATGTGCTCCTCGCATTAGTTTTGAGGCCATGTTGTACTTACACTTGTCACACTTGTTTGCAGCCGCAGTGTGTTTCACGTGCTGCTTTAACTGTGTGTGTGTGTGTGTGTGTGTGTGTGTGTGTGTGTGTGTGTTTATTGCTTCCTGCTTGCAGAACACGTGGGAGTGTGTTTTAGCTGCGCAACACTGAGGTCAGTCAGGAGAGAGAGGGAGGAGGAGAGAGGGAAGAAGGAAGGGAGGAAGGGAGGACGGCTGTTCCCTCCTCTCTCTTTTTTAATATTATTTTTATGTTCCAGTCCTCAGTTGAAGATTACCACAAACAGTGAAGAAGTTCTGATGTGAGCGGTCCAAAGTTCTTCTCTCAGCAGCCACAGTGGAGAGTGAAGTTCTGCACAAACAGGTGATGAGGTTAGAAACATCTTCAGGTTAAAGGTTGTTTTACAAAAACAGAAACAGGTTGATTGTAGCGAGCCGGACCTCCATCAGCTGTCAGCAGGCGGGTGTGGTTCTGTGTGGTTCTGTGTGGTTCTGTGTGGTTCTGTGTGTGAGGATGTCGCAGCGCCTCAGTTGGTCAACATCTGTTAGATTGTTGTTCTTTTTGTTGTGTTAGTGAGTTCTGTTCTGCTGCTCAGTCACACCGGATCAAAATCTGCTCCCTCTGGACCTCGTAGACTTCAGCTGTTTGTACCGTGATGCGTTCACTGTCATCACATCAAGGCAGATATAACAATATGTTATATGTGATTCATGTTTCTGTGGTATGATATTGATTCATGGTTCCGTCCCTTTATCTGGATCCAAACCAGAAGTTACCGAGGTCTGTTCTGGGCCGAGATTCATCCTCCATCCAAGTTTAGTGGAAATCCGTTCAGACAGATGACCTCAGGTGAGAACAGAACCTCAGGTGAGAACAGAACCTCAGGTGGGAACAGAACCTCAGGTGAGAACAGAACCTCAGGTGGGAACAGAACCTCAGGTGGGAACCTGAACTGAACAGCGACCGAGAGAGCCGCGTTAAACTCCTCGACTTCATTTATTATAAGATCTGAGTTTGTAAAGCATAAATAAGAAAACAGTAACGGAGCGAAGAGACGTGAAGAAGATCTGTGAGCTGACATTCATCTTATCTCTTCGTCTTCACGTCCAAACAACTTTAACACTCGACAATGGTGACGTCATCTTGGTGCTAACGGAGATAATGACATGAAGTTTTTTAAATTTTAAATTTTATATTCAACAATTCAGGTGCTGAACGACGTCTCTGTGAGAAACGAGAACATGTTCTGCAAATGGAAAAGTTCGAAATTTTGGTCAAAGCTGCGAGTCTGAACACACGTGCAGAGATCTGATAGAGCTGCACTGTTTAATACGTGTGTGTGTGTGTGTGTGTGTGTGTGTGTGTGTGTGTGTGTGTGTCTGTATGGTATGTGTGTGTGGGTGGGAGTGTGAGCTGCAGTGGTCGGCGTTGGCGGGAACTGTGTTGACAGCAGCTATTACGATTTGGTCACTGGGTTCCCACCATCTATCACACACACACACACAGAAATACACACACAGACACACACACACACACACACACACACACACACACACACACACACATACACACACAGACACAGACACACACACACACACACACAGAGCAGGGTAAATAAGGCTAATGGCCATTTGCAACCGCTGGAATGTAAACATTCACTGACCCTGACTCTTCAAATATTAACACGCACACTCACACACACACACACACACACACACCACACACACACACACACACACACACACACACACACACTCACACACACTCACACACTGCCAGCTGTTTGCAGGCGGCAAAATTAAAAATTAATGTAATGAATATAGAAAACCAGAAATCACTGAATTAAATCCACAATGAGCTGATGTGTCATAAACACACAGATGACATCACTTCCTCTGTGACATCACATTTATAACAAACCGCTGATTTTATATTTAATTTTACAGAATTCACTCAGAATCACATGATGATGAAAACAACAAAACCAGACAATTAAAAAAAAATCCAAGGAAGCCACACAGGTGAAATATTACGTGTTCCTGCTAATGTCAATGTTAGCTTCTCCAACAGGCTAATGCTTCTGTAGCGGGCTAACATCAGTGTTAGCTTATTGAACCTGTAAAGTCAATGTAAACTTCTCCAGCGTGCTAACAGTGTTAGCAGGCTCCTTCAACATGCTAATGTCAATGTGAGTGTTTCTAACAGGCTAACTGCAACATAAGCTACTCCAACGAGCTAACATCAGTGTTAGCCTCTCCGACAGGCTAATGTTAACGTTAGCTTCTCCAACAGGTAAACATTAGTGTAAGCTTCCCTAGCGTGCTAACATCAGTGATTGCTTATTTAACCTGTAGAGTCAACATCATTGTTAGCGTCTCCAGCTCAGACCTGAGGTCCACAGGGTTAGCGTTAGCGTTAGCTCGCGCTCAGTTACATGACTGACAACATGGAGTTCTGGTGGTTCATGGTTCCTGGTCCGGACCAGTTCTGTCAGTGCACGGATCATATGAAGAGTCCATTAATGGTCTCAGCTCACAGCTTGTCGCTGCTCTCTGCTGCTGTGTGAGAGTTCTGTAATGAAGCCAAGTTGAGCTGAAGGACGGTAATTATGTGTATTGATGCTCGTATTGATGTGTGACTGTTGCGGTGCGACCGGCGGCCGCGTGTTGTGTCTGAGCAGGACGGGGATCAACACACAGGGAGTGTGTGTGTGTGTGTGTGTCAGTGTGTGTGTGTGTGTGTGTGTGTGCGCTCGGGGTTTTCCCTCCTCTGTCGCTGAGAATCTGTCTGCTGATATTTTTACGGTCGTCCATCTTCAGTTTCTTCACAGTGAACAAAGCCTGCAGTGCTTCAGAGCAGGCAGCTGGCCACCACACACACATCCATACTGTGTGTGTGTGTGTGTGTGTGTGTGTGTGTGTCTTCATGACACTGTTGCCTGAGGCTCCTCCTCTTCCTCGCTGTCCTTTGACCTCTCGACCTTCTGTTCTCTGCGTTTCTGTAGTTCCCGTGTTGTCAAACTGTCTCTTCACGTTTCGCGTCTTCAGCTGATGACTCGAGACTGAACCACATCAACTCTTCAGCCTCTCACACATGTTGTCGTGTGTTTAATGAGACCTTTCAAACATTGCTAAAACAAGCCTAGAAACATTTTGTGTTTTATTAAAGGACATTTAATAAATTTCTCACTAACTACATGGCAATTATAATCACCATTGATCATTTAGTGTAAAAAATGGAAAGAAATCGTCCAACCAGCAGTCTGAAACCCAAAAACTGACGTAATTCAGAACGACATGCAGCAAATCGTCATATTTAAGACGCTAAAACCAGTGAATATCTCACATGTTCTGCTTGAAAATCAGAATAGTTGGCGTTTGAATTTTCTTTCTATCAGCTCAAGGAAAAACTAACTGAATGTAGCAGCTCCAGCAGAGATTAAACCCTCAGCTATACAAATGTATTCAGTTCAGTTATTAGGAAGAAGAAGAAAGTTTTTCATAAACAAAATTTGAAATTAACATATTCTGACTGAACCTGAAGCAACACGACCTGACGTTCACTAAAACAAACATTTATAATAAAATAAAGAGCTCGTGAGTTCGTTAATAAACCAGCTGAGCTGCTGCAGCACACGATGACATCATCGCCGCCGAGCGTCAGCTGATCCGACTCGCTCCAACGTCCACACCATGGCAACACAGCCCGGTGACCTTTGAACCCGCCGCAGCCTGGAGGGATCACACACACACACACACACACACACACACACACACCCACACACACACACACACACACACACACACACACACACACACACACACACTCTTTGTCACTTTTACTTTCTCTCACATTTTCCCTCTTTTCTTTTCTTCTCTTTGTTCTTTTCTCTCTAATACTGATTCATTCAGAAAGCCAGAGGTTTGTGTGTGTGTGTGTGTGTGTGTGTGTGTGTGTGTGTGTGTGTGTGTGTGTGTGTGTGTGTGTGTGTGTGTTGGGTCGGGTCATCAGGGTCATGTGTAGAGATGTAAAGAACAGCAGGAACTCTTCTGTTCTATAGAAAGGCATTTTTACACACTGAGCCACCGTACTGTATGTGTGTGTGTGTGTGTGTGTGTGTGTGTGTGTGTGTGTGTGTGTGTGTGTATGTGTGTGTGTGTGTGTGGGTGTTTGTGTGTGAGCAGCTACGTTTCCTCTCAGGTTTATTTGATCTTGAGTATTTTCCTGACTCGTGCTCTCCTGAGGATGTTTCTCTGACGTTCTCCGTCGTCCTGATGAACCTTCAGTCATGTCTGTTCTGTCGGACGCCCTCCTGCTGCTGCAGCTCGCCGCCTGCAGGAGGCGCTAACAGCTCCTCAGTCTGTCTGAGCGGCGCTGTGACTTTCCATCAGCGCCTCATAAATCTGCTGCTCTTTAATTGTCCTTTTCACTTTGTTTCAGTGAGACAGAAGGTCACCGCGCCGCTTTTTATTCATCTTAGAACGCCTCTGATTGGTGTTCGCCCTCCTCGTGCTGGCATATAATAAAGCCCTCCCCCCTGTCCTCCCCCATCCTCCCCCGTCCTCCCTCGTCCTCCCCCATCCTCCCCCGTCCTCCCTCGTCCTCCCCCATCCTCCCCCATCCTCCCCCATCCTCCCCCGTCCTCCCCCATCCTCCCCCATCCTCCCTCGTCCTCCCCCATCCTCCCTCGTCCTCCCCCATCCTCTCCCATCCTCTCCCATCCTCCCCCATCCTCCCCCGTCCTCCCCCATCCTCCCCCATCCTCCCCCATCCTCCCCCGTCCTCCCTCGTCCTCCCTCGCTGTAGCAGAATTGATGAAATTGGTAATCGTTATAGACCGCTGCTTCAGAGCGGCTGACCTTCAGAGAGAGCGGGAGAGACGGATGCAGGCAGAGAACGAGGTTTCAGTTCTAATGAATCTAAATTCTTTATTGAGCCGATTTAAACAGTTTGTGCAGCAGCAGAGAAGAAGAACTAATGCAGCTGGAGGAAGTTCTTCTGCCAACGACTACATCCTCCTCTGTTAGAACCAGACTGCAGGAGAGAGTCACTTTAACCTGAGTCTGTGCAGAACAGCTGACCAACAGCCAGATAAACTCATGTCTCCAGTAAAACGATGATTTGTATGAATTATTGTCTGTAAATATGCGTCGGAGGAGTTTTCCTGGTGTCAGCTTCTCTCCGACACATTTCTTCTCCTGACGTTGTTTCCGTCCTCATCGTGTCCTGATGCTCTGACATTTATATCTCAAATGATAATGTGAACCTCAAAATGACAATCAAGTTTTGTTTTCTTCTAAGAAATGAGAACGTGACGAGATAAAGGTCGTTCTTGAGGTATAAACGTCCTCGCGATCCTCGCTGAGGCTCTGGTGACCTCTGGTGCGAGTTTGGACCTCCAGGTTAGAACCAGCCGTCTGACCTGAGGGTTGTGATGGACGGACGCTGTGAGGGAGGCCGAGGTGTCGCTGGTTATTTAGTAACTGTCTGATCCGACCCGTCCTCGGCAGGTTCTGATGTCAGACGATCGCTTTAATTTCAGGGTTTTTTAACACGTTCTCCTGCGACACGTCAAACACAGCAGCTCCACTCGTCACCTCGAGCTTCACACTGTGACGCTCCACCGACCTGTCAGCATCAGTTCGCACGTCAAGTTATCAGGAATTCATAATGTGCAGCGACTTGTTAGACTTTCAAAATAAAGCTCGCTGACAAACACTTCACATGTTGACGTATTGCGACTGTTAATAAAGTTGTGAAACATGCGGGAGGTTTAGGAAAAGATCATACAAGCTGTTAGAATAAATCTGTCGCTTTTATACGGTAATCCACTCACGTAACAGAACTTATGAACAAACTGATTCTGATTTTCGGGTCTGGTCCACATGGACGGGTGTTTATATTCCTTCAGAAATAACCTCCGTCTGTACTGACACACCAGAAAACACACAGCTCGTGTCCATCAGCGTTCACTGGGTGCTGAAGTAAACAGGAAGCAGTCGGTTGCTTCGTTACTGAAAACGTTAAGAAGGCGGTGAAACGCGATCGTTCGCCACAGGATCGTGACTCGTTTCCATCTTTGTGTCGTCCTGCGTCCTTCTAAACACGACGTCAAACAATAAAACATCTGTGAAAACTAATGAAGTAATAAACGTGTGTCAACGGGCAGAAACAGTTGTCAGGCCTCGTCTGAAGATCGTAGCTGCAGTTTATCAAAGATACTTAAAGTGCATAAGTGCGACTATACGAACATACACATGCATACATTTTTATTTTTTGGGGTTTGGAGGGAGTCGTGCTCTGTGTCGAGCTGAAGTCTGAACAATGAGTCCTGAGTCTTCTGCTGAAGACAGACTGACTCTGCTGTCCTGACGTTGGTCAGGAGTTCGTTCCTCCACTGAAGCTCCAGAACAGAGAAGAGTCATGACTTCGCTGAGCGGACTTTGTTTGCTCTCAGCAATGGCGGTACCAGTCGGCCCGCTGATGTAGTGGAGCTGGTCTGACCAGAGTTTGGAGGTAGATGGGTGCAGTTCTGTTGACGGCCTTGAAGACCAGCACCATCGTCTGGAATCAGATGCGGGCCGCAACAGGAAGCCAGTGGAGGTCACGGGGGAGGCGGGTCACCTGGGAGAATTTGGGAAGATTGTAAACGAGGCGCTGCAGCGCTCTGGATACACTGCAGTGGTTCAGTCTCAGAGGCTGAGAGTCCAGCCAAGAGGGAGTTACTGTAGTCCAGACGGGAGATGACCAGCACCTGGACCAGGAGTTGCGTTGCGTCTTTTGTGAGGAAAGACCGGATCCTTAATAGTTACCTCCTCAAATGTGGAACAGAGTCTGGACCACACAGAGGATGTGATCCCGGGTCTCTGGAGGGAAAGTTAGTGGGGTCACTATCTGACGCGTGGCTGGTTTTATCCTCATATTCTTCTCTCCAGTTTTATCCTCGTGTTCTGGTGTTTATCAGGGTTTTGTGTCTGCCGCTAAAGCTACTGGATGTCTGTATTTCCCTGGGGATCAATTATCTGTCCATCTATTTATCCGTCCTTCCTCCTCTCGTGCTTCTGTTTCCGTGTGGATTGCTGTCTGAAGCAAACTGGGTTTGATAAATGTCCTTTTCAACTCTGGTGCAGCGACACGCGAGAATCCATTTGCTCGGAGACACTCGTCATGTTTTGGGGGTTTTCAATAATTCTGTTCTCAGCGTGAGATGACATGCAGTTGTTGTCGTGCAGCTGCTGAATAAAACAGCAGCAGTCAGACATGATCTCATGACGGTCCGACACAAAGAGCGAGGAGGAGAATTAAACTCTCCAACGATGTCTCCAGGAGAGGTACTGATTAGGTCACTGTGTGTGTGTGTGTGTGTGTGTGTGTGTGTGTGTGTGTGTGTGTGTGTCCACGGGGCTCCATTAGCAGCAGAGTGATGCGGGCTGACAGAACCGGGTGAAGACAGACAGCGGCAGGAAGTGAAGTGTGTTTCAGACGAAGGTCACGCATGATGTTCGAGTCCTCCGGGGAAACCTGTTGCCACGGTCACCGGAGACTGACACCATCCCAAAATACTCCACCTACTTTCAGAGCAGCGCTGGTTCTGGTGCTGGTTCTGGTGCTGTCCCGACTACCTGTAGAGTCACCTGTCTCCTCCTCCCTCTCCTCTGCTAGCTGTGATGATGTCACCTTCTCCCGAGCAGCCGTGTGAGTGTGTGTGAGACCTGATCAATAACCTGATTGATTTCCCCCTTAAACTGCCATTTTACGGCCGCTCTGCTCCGTTTTATTCACAAATAAAGACGAACGTCACAGCGTCAACAATCAGCAGCGTCAGGACGAGAGGAGACAATCAGGAAGTATTAATTCAGCTGCCTCGTCAAACACCTCAAACTCAGAGACGCAGGTTGACTTTACTTACTGTTAACAGATTTAAGACGATGAGAGGACGGTGAGAGAAGCTATGACATCACGAGAGGAGATGATGTCATAGCTTCAGTTCAGTGATCATCAGTAAACACTCAGACAACCAGGACAGGAATCTATTATTTACACGAACCCTCTGTGGACCCTCGTCCTCCTCCGTCTCTTCGTGTCTGAGTCTGGGATTTGTAGTTTTGAGCTTCTTTAATGAAAGTTAAACAAAGAGAGGAGACGAGGAGGAGGAGGAAGAGGAGGAAGACGAAGAAAAGGAAGATGAAGAGGAGGAGGAGAAGAAACAAGGACGGCTGAGAAACGCTTCAGTCAAGCGTGAAATGAGAAATGGAGGATTTTCACTGGTGGAAAACACACACACACACACACGCACACACACACACACACAGTAACAGACACAGTAACAGACACACGCACACAGTAACACACACCCACACACAATAACACACACACAGTAATACACAGTAACACACACACACACAGTAACACACAGATTTCAGATTTAAAGACATCCAACACTCTGTGGTTGTTAATGTCTTTATCAGTCCATCACATGTGATGGTTAGCATGCTAACAGCTAGCCTCCTGACAGCCCTCTGTACCTCAGAGGTGATATTCTGACAGCCTGCAGCCAGTTCACTACTGAGTCTAATAATCAACAACATAAACTCATAAATGTGAAGAAAGGAAATATTTTGACTCCTATTTTCATTATAAACAGAAAAATCCAACCGTCCACCGTCTGAACTCGTTAACTCGTCGCCAGACTCACTTCATTCAGACTGGACTCAAACTGGGTCAGAGTCACCAGAACAGTTCTGGTTTGTCTCCAGTCTCCTCTGGTTCTGTCCAAATCAATCCTCAGTTCACAGTAACGTGAAGATGTTCTGTCTCTCCACGCTGCTGATGTCCGACTCTCTCTCTCTCTCTGTCCTCTCCTGATGTGTCTTCTGTCCCCGGAGTCACAGTCCTGGTCTGTAAATCACCTCTGTAGTGTAAATCACCTCTGTACTGTAAATAACCTCTGTAGTGTAAATCACCTTTATAGTGTAAATCACCTCTGTACTGTAAATCACCTCTGTAGTTTAAATCACCTCTGTAGTGTAAATCGGCTCTGTAGTGTAAATCACCTCTATAGTTTAAATCACCTCTGTACTGTAAATCACCTCTGTACTGTAAATCGCCTCTGTAGTGTAAATCGCCTCTGTAGTGTAAATCACCTCTGTACTGTAAATCACCTCTGTAGTGTAAATCACCTCTATAGTGTAAATCGCCTCTGTAGTGTAAATCACCTCTGTAGTTTAAATCACCTCTGTACTGTAAATCACCTCTGTAGTGTAAATCACCTCTATAGTGTAAATCACCTCTATAGTGTAAATAGCCTCTATAGTGTAAATCGCCTCTGTAGTTTAAATCACCTCTGTACTGTAAAACGCCTCTGTAGTGTAAATAGCCTCTGTAGTGTAAATCACCTCTGTAGTTTAAATCACCTCTGTACTGTAAATCACCTCTGTAGTGTAAATCACCTCTATAGTGTAAATCGCCTCTGTAGTGTAAATCACCTCTGTAGTGTAAATCGCCTCTGTAGTTTAAATCACCTCTGTAGTGTAAATCACCTCTGTAGTTTAAATCGCCTCTGTACTGTAAATCGCCTTTGTACTGTAAATCGCCTCTGTAGTGTAAATCACCTCTGTAGTGTAAATCACCTCTGTAGTTTAAATCACCTCTGTACTGTAAATCACCTCTGTAGTTTAAATCACCTCTGTAGTTTAAATCACCTGTGTAGTGTAAATCACCTCTGTAGTGTAAATCTCCTCTGTAGTGTAAATCACCTCTGTAGTGTAAATCACCTCTGTAGTTTAAATCACCTCTGTAGTTTAAAGGGAAACTTCACCGATTTGCATTAAGCTTTGTATCTTCAGGAAAACAGTCATGTTTTTGAATGGTCGTGCATCATTCCCTCAGTTTGCCCTGAGACGGAGAAATACAGATTTCAGTTTTGGACTTCCTGCTTTCTATGATGTAAAAATCGTCATTTTGCGTCATTGAAAGCAGGAAGTCCTATATCTGTGTCGAGGGGTAAGACTACAAACGCTTCGCTCATTTTTCCAAGGGTGGGGGCTAGAGGTGGGACCCACTCACGCTACAGACCTATCACAGACCAATGGGCGGGACTTCACTTGCAGAAACGAAAACACATAGCCGCCATCTTTGTTGGACGCTAAGCGAACAGACGCTGTGCAGCCAGGCTTGTACTCTTGTATTCAAGATGATCATTCAGATATCGAAGAGAGTGATTTCGAAAGCATGACGCTCGAGTCAGATGTTCGCGGCTAGTGTAAATCACGTCTGTAGTGTAAATCACCTCTGTAGTGTAAATCTCCTCTGTAGTGTAAATCACCTCTGTAGTGTAAATCGCCTCTGTAGTGTAAATCTCCTCTATAGTGTAAATCTCCTCTGTAGTGAGTCCTCTGTCTTCACACTGACCTTCAATGAGGGCACTTAGCTGCACGGCTAACTGAGCTATTTAGCAACAGGAGCTAGTCGTGACAGCCGAACAAAACAGAGAGCAAATCAGTCCTCAACAGACCGCAGAGATCAGGATCAGGTTCAAGTCCTCGACCTGCCTCAACATCTCTACTGTGTGGTCACACACACACACACACACACACACACACACAAACACACACTGAGCCCCCCCAAACAGACCACCAGCCCAGCTAATTGGAGATGTTGTATCACCTCCCTCGTGTCTCTTGCTCTTTCTTTTTCTTTCACACACACACACGCACACACACACACACACACACACACACACATACACACACACACACACACACACACACACACACACACATGCACACATGCACACACAGCACCCAGTGGGAATTGGCAGCTTGGAGCGAATTGAGAGAGAAGGCAGAAAGTCATTACTTCTCTCGCTAGATTGTGTGTGTGTGTGTGTGTGTGTGTGTGTGTGTGTGTGTGTGTGTGTGTGTGTGTGTGTGTGTGTGTAATCCTGCCATCAGTATGCCGGTCATGCTTTGCAACAGAGGGAAGGAAATTGAAGAGAGAGAGAGAATAAGAGGAGGGGGGAGGCGACAGTCCAACATGGAGTTCTTTTGATTACAGATGGTAAATGTGCCTTCAGTCACCTCCTCCTCCTCCTCCTCCTCCTCCTCCTCCTCCTCGCTCTCCCTCACTCGAGGGATTTGAGGTGGACGTGAGCAGAATCCCTGACCGGGCTGTGTGTGTGTGTGTGTGTGTGTGTGTGTGTGTGTGCTGTAGTGTGGTTGGTACAGTGCAGGATGATGTCGTGTCCTCGGGGTCACACAGGTCGTCTACAGGAGCTGAACACTGAATAGTTTCTGTTTCTGTTGTTTCATGATATTCTGTCTGCTGCACTCCGGTCCTCCTCCTCACAGGTGGAGGTGATGGGCGGTGCGGTTCTGTTTGGGATCGTGATTTATCGCCCCGAGCATCAGCTGATAGAGCGGCTCCACATTAATACTCGCCTGTCCTGCGCTCAGCCGTGTGAAACGCTTCAGGCGATCGTCTGATTCGGCAGCTGAAAAATGTCAAATGTAACTTCATCTGAGAATAAAGTGCGTGCTGTGTCACTGAGGCTGAACCCTCCAGCTGAGGACGGCTCGCATCAGAACAGAATCTGATGAGACTCCAAGTGTTTATTCCTCCAGAGGGTCTGGATCTGTACCCGGCTCTCAGCAGCTGAACGGTGGTTCTGCCCGACCCTGCACAAACATCCTCTGTTTTGTTCATGCTGATGGAGAGACTTTAATTTGTGAAGATGAACCAGGATGTTCAGGAAACGTTTCATCGGCAGCCAAACGGACCTGTTCATCTTTTTAGAACAGTTCTGTTGCTGAAGCTGTGAGTGTGGACGTCACAGAGTTTGGACCTCTGTTAACTGTCTCTGTCTGTCTCTGTTTGTCTCTGCAGGACTGAACACGGCAGGACACCCGACGCACCGAACAGGTAAACCTCTCTTCTTCCTGTTCATCAGCTGTCGACTGTGAAAACCATTTTCTTAAACACTCAGAAAACTCAAAATCTTACAGCGTCCTTCGTCTCACTTCTGGTCAGAACCGCTTAATATTTTTAATATGAGCCGATCAGAACTAAAAGGAGCTTTTCAGAGAGAAACAACCTTCAAACTTCTGATCATCTGATTTTCTGAAGATCTAAAAAATCTGAAGATAACAAAGACGTGAGGTCACGATGTGAGTCAGGAGAGGTGTGGTTGGATGGCGTGTGTTGCGTGTATGTGTGTGTGCGTGCGTGTGTGTGTGTGTGTGTGTGTGTGACCCAGTAACAGGAGCCTCACACTCTCACATTCCTGATTAATGATGCAGGTTGGACCCAAACAATGAAAAACACACAAGCAGTCCGACACGCGAGCGCTTTCGCTTCAACACACCAACATGCAGTGCTGCCACACACACACACACACACACACACACACACACACACACACACACACACTCGAAGTCGTCACATCCACTCAGGCAACATGGAGGATGGAAAGCGGTGCGTTCAAGGACAGCTGAGCGTCGTTCCTCGTGCTGCTCATCATTTATAATCCAACTCAGGAGGCGAAGGATCGGCTGCTCTGCTCAGCCTGCAGATCTGTGATCTGTCTCTCGACACTGTTCAGGACCAGAACCTTTCCAGTGAGTCCGGCTGATGTTCGGACCGTTTGAATCACGGCGCTGAAGAGCCGGCTGGACGTGAGAATGAGACGCAGTATGTTTCATGAAGTCGTGCCTGTCATTTTTAGACTTTTCACCCCAAACAAACCGACACGGGTCGAGGTAACGACCTGTCAAACACATCGTTATTGCAGGAAGTCGTTAAAGTGCTCGACGTGTCAGCATCCGCCATCTTTACGCATGTTTACGTATGTTGCAGAGAGATTTCTTACAGTTTTCATGGGACAATATCCTCAGATGCTCTCAGTTAAACTCATCTTTAACTCTGTTGTGTTTTGTCTCAAACTCAGATTGTCGTGAGGTCGAGAGAGATTTTATTACTTTCACACAGTCGTGGTCGTCGCCACGCTGTGACAGCAGCTTCTTCTTCTTCTTCTGTTCCATGGCGGGTGGCGACCAGACGCTCACGTCACCACCACCGACTTTGACAAAGCGAGAACGTAAAGAAACAGAAACTGTTTAACAGGCTGGATGTTTACAGGATGTTGTTCTATTATTAACACAGTTATCGCGACGGTTTGTGGCGATGACTTTTTCCTCTTTACCTCGAGATCGTCCACACGACAGATTCAGTCCAGCTGAGTGGCTGAGGTGGACTGATGTCTGATGCAGGTGTGAGACAGATGCAGTGGCCACATGTTGGGGATGTTGGAACAAGATCTGCAACACAAACTCATCTTTTGTTCCTAAATCGCGGCTCAACAGTCGACCAGGATGTTTTAAAACCTGCCGGGTTAAAGACGTCTGCTGGCAGGAGGAGCTAAAGTCCTTCAGTGTGTTGTGGTTCAGTAAATCTGTCTGATAATGAGATATTAAAGATCGGCTTCAGGAGTGAAGCCGGCAGCATGTAGCGGTGCTGCAGGTGATTCTGTGTCGGCTTTGTTTAACGCGTCTCTGAAACAACGAGCTGAACGACGTTCGTTTCACTCTGAACTCTGCAGCCTCGACAGAAAACACAGCTCGTCTCCCTGCAGAGGATTCTGGTTCAGCTCCACATGACCTGCACTCCTCCACATTCCTGTGTGTGTGTGTGTGTGTGTGTGTGTGTGTGTGTGTGTGTGTGTGTGTGTGTGTGTGTGTGTGTGTGTGTGTGTTCCCACATGTGTTTCTGATCACTGAGCAGAGACACACTGAGGTGGATGAGACAGCAGAACACTCCGGAGACTTTACATCAACTCTGACGTCTTTTTTGATTTTACCCTCCAAACATTACAAAGATTCACTGACTCACTGATTGACTAATTGATTGACTGATTGATTGATTACATGGTGACTGATGAAGTCACTCAGCATGTCAGTTGCTCTCGTGTATATCAGATTATTGATCCACAGACCTTTGACCTCCAAACACTTGTAAGAAGAACGATCTCATCCTTTGAATCAGTCGCCTCCGAGCGTGTCGACATCGATCCTGTTCGATTGATCTTCATTTGAGCCGATGACATCACGCAGCACATGTGTTGCGCTTGTTCGTTTGTTGGCCAATAAGAATAATAATAATAATAATTCATCACCAAGTTTAAATACGTCAGGTCAGATGTCGAAACCGTTATCAGGAAGGAATGAAAGTGTCAGACATCACAGATGTTTGTTCAGGTGTTTACGTCCTCATGCGTCTCATATCACGTCTGTATTACATATTATATTATATTACTATATTATATTATGTCTGGAGGTCGAGGAGATGATGGTGGAGTTACTGCCTAGCCAGCGACCGCAGTTCAAGACTGATTTTCATCGTTTGTAAGCGTGAAACCACTGGATGTCTTTAAAGAAACCTCTGGACGGTGAACCAGCTGTGTTTGTGATATTTTAGACGGGAAGTCGAGACTTCTGCAGCCGCGTTTTAACAAGACCTCGTCTGTGGTGACAAAAACAGATGTTTTAGACCAAAGCATGATGTTTCTGTGACCCTGACCGAGCGGTTTTGTGCCTCAGATCTCTGTGGTTTTGCAGAGACGTACTTTGACAGCTTTCACTCCGGCGTCTGTGTTGATGAGTTCCTGCTCGCAGGTCAGAAGGAGGAGGAGCTCGTCCCAGACGCCTCAGAGTTGTTGTTTGGTTGCCTGTGAGGATGGAGGTCTGGTGTTCCTGTCGTGGCTTTTTTAGTTTAGGGAGTGAGCTCTGATCATTCAGCCAGGTCTCCAGACTCCCCTAGTTTGGGTTATTTATGGTGTTTTAAATAAAAATCTCTCGTTCTCTACGGCGTCCTGTCGATATGATGCTGGTCAGAGCTGACCGGCTGTTTCATCGCGGCCGTATGAGTGGGAGTGATCGTTCTTACGTGATGAGTCAAAGCCAACGTGTTCTCTGACTTCTACTCGTCTAAATCCTCCCAAATAAATCCAAATGAGAAACAACAACGTTCCTCAGGATACGTTCACACACGTCTTTGTGTGTGTGGCCTCTTGAAATCACGTTGACCAAACGAAAACGTGTCATGTCATTTGATTGGAGAACACGATCTGTAAGTCAGGACGTTGAACTGAAGGTCAAAATGAGATTTACATAATATTTCCATTAATTGTGCAGCTCCGGTGTCATTAAACACATCGTCCTCTAAACATGTAGAACATTATTATCAACCTATTTATCTTCTTACTCTCAAAAATGTGTAACGGACAAAAAACATGAAATATTCCAGGAGATTTTGTCGAGTTACAGATTTTTATCTCACAGTGGAAACAGTTCATGTCACACATACACACACACACACACACACACACACACACACACACACCATTACATACCACATCCATCATGAAACACACACACAGAGTGAAGCCATGTATCATGTTGTTAATCTGCCATGTTGACAAAACTGTAGTGACCTCTGGGATTGTGGAGTGTGTGTTGTGTGTGTGTGTGTGTGTGTGTGTGTGTGTGTGTGTGTGTGTGTGTGTGTGGACTACTTTCTGAAGCACTCCACCTTCACGTCAGTGTGGGAGGTTCTGGTTCTGCTTGTTGTTTTTGGGTTTCAGTGTTTTAAAAATGAGCTTCACGTTCATTTCATGCTCGGGTGTTGAAGCCCGACCTCGTCTGTGGCAGAGAGAGAGAGAGGCCTCATATTCCTGTGACGCTGATCCAAATCTCTGGGGAAATTATTTGCAAAATTCAAATGTTCTGTGCAGCCGTCGGCGCTGATCTGGAGGCTGCGCGGCTGACTGGATGTTTCACTGTCTGACTCGGTGACAAAAATCCCAGAAGGGCTTTTAAAGATTCAGTTAATTATATTTGAAACAATTCTTATTTTAATTGGTTCATTAAACCTGCCGACAGGTTTGTTCTGTTTTTCTGGTTTCAGTCCGTCAGTTCACAGCTACATTTACCTGCGTCTGAGAGAGCACCTGTGATGTGATGTCACTTCCTGCTCTGTATGAAACAAACCCGTCCATCACTGAGACAAACAGACTCCATGTTTCTACTCAAAGACAGAAAGAAGTTCATGTAGAACATTTGCTGAATTAACAAGAAGGTCCAAATAATGCAGAATGAGTCAGAGACAGAGTTTCACAGAGTTTATAAAGTGTCTCCAACTCAACAACTCACTAAACTGACACATTTGTTAAGGGAGTCTGGGGACTTTCTCCACGGGGACAAAGAAGGAGCCTATATTGTTCCTGTTTAGTGTCTTTGTAACATGTGACATGTTTAGATCAATAACATGTTTCTTCTTTCATAAATGGAGTGTAAATGGTGAAATCAGTGTAAACAGTGTGTTCAAACAGCTGATCAATGTTGGCAGGTAAGACTTTAGCACTTTAGACACAGAAGCAGACAGGCTGGTACAGACATGCTGCCACAAACTGACACTTTTTACAAGGAGACAAACAACTGCAGCTGAAAGATTTAATGCTGAATTTACAACAAGGACACAATGAGTTACAATCTGTCACAGACACAGTTTCATAATGGTTATAAACTTTTACGCTACACAATAACTCCTAAAATTAGCTGATTTGTTAAGGGAGTCTGGTGAGATTGTGTTAATAGTCGACTTCATGTATTACATTTAATGCTGAATTTACAAGAAGGTGCCAATGATTTAGAATTTGTCTTGGCAGATTTTTACCAAGTTTAAAAAGTTTCTCCTCATGAATCAACTTTTAAAATTGTGTGATTTGTTAATGGAGTCTGGGGATGTTCTCCCTGGGCGACGCAGAAGAAGCCTGCAGAGATCACGGGTCCCGACGTCTCGTTAAAAATATCGACCCACGTGTGAGACTCTATAAAACGCACTCAGTTGATTAGTCACACCTGGATAAAAGTAATGCCGTGTGCAGTAAATCCTCCTTTCATCAGCGTTAGAGCTGCCGTGGATTTAATAAACTGAAGCTGAGTGTGAAGAAACAGCAGCTTATAAATATTAAACAGTCGGATCGCACATCCGTCAAACACACACGTACGTACAGTGTGTGTGTGTGTGTGTGTGTGTGTGTGTGTGTGTGTGGGTCTATAGGAGCATATAGCACTGCATGTGTGTGTTAGTAGAAAGAGCTGTGTGTGTGTGTGTGTGTGTGTGTGTGTCCAGTGGTCATCTCCCAGCAGAGCTCTCCTGCTCTCCATCAGTCTATTTCTGTCTCTGAGTGGGCAGGATGGATGGACTGCCCGGAGGGATGGAGAGGGGGATGAAAAGAGAGAGAAATGGAAATACAGGAGCTGGAGGAGGTGGTGGTGCTGGTGGAGGAGGAAGAGGAAGAGAAGGAGGAAGAGGAGGAGGAGCAGGAGGAGGAGAGGAGGAGGAAGAGGAGGGTGTGCATGTGATGTATTTTGGTCCTCTCATGTTTTGATCGACCTGTGTCGCTCGGTGAAGCTCTGCGTGTTGAATCTGTTTTGTTTACAGCTCGTAATAAATTAATTGGAGCTGACTTCAGAGAGCGAGCGAGTGAGCGAGCGAGGGAGAGAGAGAGAGAGAGTGATGCTGTAATGGAGGAGGCAGAGAGGCTGCTGACGGAGAGAGTGAGGAGACGAGAGATGAGATGAAGAGTGAAGACGTCCATCAGCTGTCTGATTTCAGATCAAACCGTCAGGACAGAAATCAGCCTGAAGTTTCACACTGAACTGCTGCGATCGTCACGTTTATCAGCTGTTCTTCTTCTACGGCCTCATCTACAGATTCACTGTCGTCGTCCATTCATCCGCCGATTCTTTTCTTGATATCTGTAAGTCGATAAACGTGACGTCTTCTGATGTCCGACCAACAGCTCATCAGTTTGTGTCGGAGCAGATTGTAAATTAGTGTCTTTGTCTGTCGACTCGCAGCGTTTCTCTGCTCGCGTCCACAGACGCAGAGCTGCAGCAGAAACCACAGAAGAAGAGCTGAGGTCAGCTGAGCGTCCGCAGGGAGGAAGTCTAGTTGAAAGCTTGAGTTTAATGTCAGAGGACGGATCATCTGATGTGTGTTTAGTGTTCATGTGTAGAAGCAGCTGCTGTCCTTCAGATCTGCAGGCCAGCAGAAACGCGTCGGCGTCTCTTCCTCCTGTTTCTGCCTCACAGGCTTCAACATGAAAATGCAAATATCAGCTTCCCGTCAGTAAAACGTTCATCTGATGAGTTGGACTCGATCTTGTCTCCACTCGCCGCTCCGACTCGCTTCTGCGGTATGTTGGGAATCTGAGCGCAGTTTGTACATTTGATCCAAAAGTCTCTCAGATGCCAAATGAGTGTTTTCATCAGAAGCTTCGGTGTGTCTGATTCCTGGATGTCTCCGTTTGTCGTCAGAATAACATCTTGGACGTTTCTCTTCCGACACTTCTTGTAATCTCCCAGCTGATACAGATCACAGCCCGATCACATTCATATTTCAGCGCTTGATATTATTTTCTTCAGCGCTTTCTCGGGGTTCCCTGAAATCTTTACTTCCATACTTGATTATTTTGCCATTTTACTGGCTGACACGTGTACGCTGGG
>OZ023165.1:33305203-33345203 GCA_963678695.2 Diplodus puntazzo
ACATTTGGATACGTTACGTGTTAGAAAACTTTTACCCAGCTGATAGTTTGTTTTGTCAGCTGTGTTGAGTGTGTTTGTGTGTGCATGTGCGTGTGTGTGTGTGTGTGTGTGTGTGTGTGTCTCGGGATGTTTCCATATGTTTTAATGTGTCTATTAGAGAAGCCAGAGGTCAAAAGGTCAAGCAGCTCTGCAGCTAACCCGCTAACTGATTAGTTCAGCCTGCTGCTGGCAATGAGGCTGACTGCAGGAGGTACACACACACACACACACACACACACACACACACACACACACACACACTGCCAAATGATGCCAGAGGCCCAGTAGGCTGCAGCGTGCCATTACTCTGCCTCTCTCAGTGGATCTTGTTTCTGAGGCGCCTCGGTGGCTCCGTCACTGCTCACGCTGGAAACTCGCCCAGTCTTCTTCTTTTTCTTCTTCTTCTTCTTCTTCTTCTTCTTCTTCTTCTTCTTCTCTCCTCTCTTCTGCTGAAATGATCAGAACTTGAAACCTGAGATACGTCTTCATCTTTCTTCTGTTTTATCCAAAGCGTTGTGTTGCTGGGATATTAATACCTTCTCTCCAGTTTGAGCTGGAGAACATTATGTTTATGTGAAAGCTAAGCTGCCTGTTCGACCTGAAACACACGACGGTTCGGATTCAGAGCTTTTGTCACCTCATACAAAAAGAAAACATTCCTGTACGTGACGCTCACACGAGCCGAGCTCATCACCAGAGAACGTCACACTGATCCACCAAATCAGTTCTGTTCTTGAAATGTCTCTTTGAAATCCTGTGAAGCTCGTCGCTGTCACATCACATGACTCAACACCTGGAGTCTCATCGGATTCTGTTCTGACCCGGAGTGGTTTACAGACGGGAGGAGAGCTCAGAGATGACTTTATAACTTCTGGGATTAAAAAGTGGATTAATCTTCACTCCTGTTACTCAGCCTGACTGCAGCAGGGATCTCACACTAACGAACAAAGCTCGAGTCGTTTTCAGACATTTTGCTGCATAATTCTTATCTTATTATATCTTAACAATTCTCTCTGAAAGAAGTGGGCCGTGAGACACGAGCAGCACCAGAACAGCGCAGTTTCAGTCGTCGGTCAGTCAGATAGTCTGTGGATCCGATCGTCTGCTTTATATTCTTTTTAGAAAAAGCACGAGTAAAAAGACAAAAGTGGAAGCTCTCATCATGTGAGCTGAGCGTTTCCGACAGAGAACAACATCTGTTTGTGGGTTCAGTCGGTCCTGAGGGTCCAGACAGTGATAACGAGGAGAAACCCAAAAAAACACTCCTCGCAGCGGGTCGCAGCTCAGAGCGACAAACAGAACCATCATTTCTTTTCATCCAGCCGTCAGTTTTGTCTTTGTGTCAAATTCAGTTTCTTCTTCTCTAAAAGCCGACGAGCCGACAGCTCAGTGTGAGGAGAAGCTTTCAGACCAATCAGCGTCTACAATTTATAAAAACAACACAGAGCACTTCTGATGGTTTTATGTTTTCATGTCATCCGTGTTTCAACACAGAAATCTGACAGTGTGTGGAGTCGTGTTTGTATCTGGACAGCTGCTTCCATCAGGATGAACCACGAGTTCGGTTTCATTATCACCTCAAATTACATTCATGTCTGTTGGAAGTCTAAAAGACAGACTGGAGGATCCATCAGATCCATCAGATCCTTCAGATCCATCAGATCCATCAGATCCATCAGATCCATCGGATCCATCAGATCCTTCAGATCCATCGGATCCATCAGATCCATCAGATCCATCGGATCCATCAGATCCATCAGATCCATCAGATTTTTTGTATTTTTTGTATTTTTTTATTTGCACTATACAACAGACAAGTAAAATTAACAACTTCCAGAAGAAGCAGATTGTGCAGGTGAGATCAGAAAACCCGGTGAGGCTTATAAAGTGAATCTCACCTCCTTACTTCAATACAACGTTAATGAAAAAGAATAATAATCCACAACATATAATAATAATGATAATAAAAATAAAAATAAAAATAACAAACCAACAACAATAATAATAACAATAGTAATAAGATCCGACAGCACACGCCTCATTAGTGTCTATAAAACCGTTTTCTCTCTGTTCTCCTGCACCAACACACAGACACACAGTATACAGTCATCAACAAACTGTGATATGTTCACGTCCCTCAACATAATGTTTTTCTCTCGATGACTGAAGTCCATTGGTTCCTGCTGAAGACGTAGAAATGTCCTCGAACAGCTGCTGACTGTAATTCATATCAAACAAACATGAGGAAATTTGCATTTGTCGGAACTATTTCTGCAGCAGATTAATCAATATTGGGAGCTCTGGTGAGGATTTGTGGCAGCAGGACAGTGAATGTGGGATTGAGTTAAAATAAACTGCAGTCAGTGTGTTCGTGGTGGTGGAGGAACAGCAGCGTGGCTCAGAGGAAGATTTATCAGGCTGTGAGTCTGAAGAAACTCACAGAATATCTACAGACCTGATGGATATTCAGCTTTCATTGCAGCTTTAGACTCTTTATCCGTCACTTGCTGTGTTCTTACCACACAGATTTCTTCTGTTATTTCCTCACATACCTTTGGGGATCAGTTTCTCTGAGCAGGAAGGATCAGCTGGTCCTGGTCAGGACTGGTCCTGGTCTCATGTAGGTCTGAAGAACAGAAACGCCTCGGGGATCTGTGTCTTTATTCTTTTAAGAAGAAGTTTAACAACATGTAAACTCTGTCAATCAACGTTTGACTGTGTGAGCATCAATGATGTAAACACAGAGTCCACCTCCGGTCCTCCAGCTGTAGTCCTGCAGTGATCACAGGTCTGTGTAAAGATGATGGAGACAGGTCTGTGTAAAGATGATGGAGACAGGTCTGTGTAAAGATGATGGAGACAGGTCTGTGTAAAGATGATGGAGACAGGTCTGTGTAAAGATGATGGAGACAGGTCTGTGTAAAGATGTGATGGAGACAGGTCTGTGTAAAGATGATGGAGACAGGTCTGTGTAAAGATGATGGAGACAGGTCTGTGTAAAGATGATGGAGACAGGTCTGTGTAAAGATGATGGAGACAGGTCTGTGTAAAGATGATGGAGACAGGTCTGTGTAAAGATGATGGAGACAGGTCTGTGTAAAGATGATGGAGACAGGTCTGTGTAAAGATGTGATGGAGACAGGTCTGTGTAAAGATGATGGAGACAGGTCTGTGTAAGATGATGGAGACAGGTCTGTGTAAAGATGATGGAGACAGGTCTGTGTAAAGATGATGGAGACAGGTCTGTGTAAAGATGATGGAGACAGGTCTGTGTAAAGATGATGGAGACAGGTCTGTGTAAAGATGATGGAGACAGGTCTGTGTAAAGATGATGGAGACAGGTCTGTGTAAAGATGATGGAGACAGGTCTGTGTAAAGACGTGATGGAGACAGGTCTGTGTAAAGATGATGGAGACAGGTCTGTGTAAAGACGTGATGGAGACAGGTCTGTGTAAAGATGATGGAGACAGGTCTGTGTAAAGATGATGGAGACAGGTCTGTGTAAAGATGATGGAGACAGGTCTGTGTAAAGATGATGGAGACAGGTCTGTGTAAAGATGTGATGGAGACAGGTCTGTGTAAAGATGATGGAGACAGGTCTGTGTAAAGATGATGGAGACAGGTCTGTGTAAAGATGATGGAGACAGGTCTGTGTAAAGATGATGGAGACAGGTCTGTGTAAAGATGTGATGGAGACAGGTCTGTGTAAAGATGATGGAGACAGGTCTGTGTAAAGATGATGGAGACAGGTCTGTGTAAAGATGATGGAGACAGGTCTGTGTAAAGATGTGATGGAGACAGGTCTGTGTAAAGATGATGGAGACAGGTCTGTGTAAAGATGATGGAGACAGGTCTGTGTAAAGATGATGGAGACAGGTCTGTGTAAAGATGTGATGGAGACAGGTCTGTGTAAAGATGATGGAGACAGGTCTGTGTAAAGATGATGGAGACAGGTCTGTGTAAAGATGATGGAGACAGGTCTGTGTAAAGATGATGGAGACAGGTCTGTGTAAAGATGTATGGAGACAGGTCTGTGTAAAGATGATGGAGACAGGTCTGTGTTTTGATTCGCTCGCTGCCTCCCTCTGTCACAGAGAAAGGAAACACCCACAATTCATTGCAAGAGAGTGACATCACAACATAACATGGCGACTTGACATTAGTCGGCTATAATTTTGTCGTCGCTGCGCAGACGCAGAATCATCCACGTCTGATAGAAACTGCAGGTCGGAGGAAACAAAGAAGCTGCAGCTTCATGTGTCGCTGCTCTTCTGCTCCCAGGAGTTCACAGCCCAGCGCAGCCCATAATAATCAGCATCATGCATGGTTACCATGATGACAGCAAGAGTGTAGAGCGAGAGAGCGAGAGAGAGAGAGAGAGAGAGAGAGAGAGAGAGAGAGAGAGAGAGAGAGAGAGGTGTTGTTTGAGCCAGTTTGACTCTCTCTCTCTCTCCTGTGTCCCTTTTTTCTAAACTCTCTCCATCATCTGTGTTGTAGGACTGGATTTGAATCTGAAAGCTCTTTTGTTGTTTGTCTGAAAGGAGCTCACACACACACACACACACACACACACACACACACACACTCAGGGGCTCGATCAGCCAAATCAGCGCAGCAGTAACTGTGAAGAATACAAAGCAGTGTGGCTGATTTTTTTTCACTGCACAACAAATTAATTTCTAAATTGACTGCGCTGCTCAGACGAGAAACTGAATGACACAGTTAGAAGGTTTGATGTAGAATGAACAAACTGACAGACGCACAGCTGTGACACGTTAGCATCATGCCATCAGCGTGATGCTAACATGTTAATGTGATGCTAACATGTTAGCGTGATGCTAACATGTTAACGTGATGCTAACGTGTTAACGTGATGCTAACGTTTTAGCATTCAGCTTTGGAAAGATAAACACATTCTTCAAACAATGCAAAGAAAACAAAGAAAACAACAGTCCAACAATAAAACCAGACTAATATCATCCACATGCTAAAATATTTTAACAGTATGATTCAATCAGAACAAATGATTTAATAAGACATAAAAAAAGTTATTATTATTTTTTTCTTCTTCTTACTTTTATATAAATCATACATCTGGAGGTCAGAGCGGAGGGTCAAAGGTCGCTGTGGCAGGTCGGGTCTGATGTGAGCTGCTGTGATCAGTGTAATGACACAAAATGATGCTTTTAGTCGCTCAGAGCTGAGAGCTACACACACACACACACGTGTGTGTGTGTGTGTGTGTGTGTGTGTGTGTGTGACAGAGAGAGTGTTTAACATGATCACAGCTTTCTAATGGAGGTGGTAATCACCATCTGGCTGCCTGCCAACACAACTCACCTGTACACACACACACACACACACACATGCACACATACATTACACACACACACACACACACACATACACACACGCACACGCACACACACACACACACACACACACACACACACACACACACACACACACACACACTGACTTTTTCTTCATTTTCACATTTTGTCAAAAATTATTCACATTAAAACGCGTCTGAACTTCAGTAGCTGGACGGTTGCAACACTTTATAACCACGACGTCACGGCTCGACTTTAAATGTCAGAAAAACACCTTTAATAAAAAAATAATACAGTTCAGAAATATGTTGTATGTGTATCATTAAATAAGGTGAAAACAAAGTAAAATATAAAGATAAGTTGAAATATCAGTCCCGTCAAATGAAATAAAATACAGCCGAACCAACGCTGCTGCTGAGCTGCTGCTGAGCTGCTGCTGAGCTTTACATTCATCTTTGTTGGAGTGAGTTTAAACTTTATGGTATTTTATCTGTCGGTCCTATAACTGACTGTAAAATGTGAAACTATATTTCCATAATCGTGGATATAAAGTCTGGACGGATGGATCGTTGGCAGCAGATGAATGATGAGACGTGTCAGGACGGAGAGAAGATGAACGACTCGATGGCTTAAAGGATGAATTCACCACAGCGTCTTTAATGTGTGAATCACATCAAACTCTTATTTTTATGCCGATTTAATTGCATTTTAAGAGTTTCAAGAAAATGACTCAGAGCTGCAGTTTGAGACGTTTGTATATAAATGAACCTCCATTACATTCAAACCAAATGCACAATGATGGAACCTGTTGGACCAAAACTCCAGAGTCATCTTATCGAACTCGGAGGTGATGCACGTCAGAAATAATCATCTTAATAACGTCTCAGTTTAATACATCAGGGCAGCTTTAGTTCTGCTGTGGAAACTCTCTGCTGTCCAATCAGAACCATCAAACTTCAGTCAACACATTCGTCTTTACATGATGTTCCAGTGGTTTCCTCTCCTCTGTGAGTCAAAGCGCTCGCTGTGTTTATCTGTTATTCTCTTGATAAAATGTGTTTTGTCGCTCGTCAAGCAGCGGCGAGGACGCGGCGCTCGGTCCGTCTGTGAGAGACGTTTCATTAGCACTTAGTTTCGTCAGTCGGCCGCTGAGCGAGCGCCGTCTCTCCTGAGGACAAAGACTGTCTATCAATCGATCTGTCGTCCCTCCATCTGTCTGTCTGCACGTCTCTCAGCACCGGCGTGAGATAAGAGCAGCTCATTAGTCAGATAACTCATCTCACACCCGTCTGCCTCCCGGAATCTGTCTTCCTCTCTGAGTCTGTCTTCCTCTCTGAGTCTGCCTTCCTTTTTGCATGTCTTCCTCTTTGAATCGGTTTTACACTCTGTGTCTCCTCTTCCTCCTCGTCTTCTTCTTTGTCTTCTTCTTCTTCGTGTCTCTTTCTCCCTCACAAGGCTTTCTCACGCTGCTCTCTCTCAGCCTCCTGCTGGATGCTGGATGTATACATACTGTATGACGGGTGGATGGGTGGGTGATGTTGGAGTGGTGTGTAAATGAGGTGAAGGGTGAAGCACGGAGAGCTGATAATGAAGATGGAGAGAGCGCTGAAGAGATGAGTGGAGGTGTAAATGAGGCGGTGGGCGGAGCCTGTGGTGGAGAGAGGTGGTGTAATGGTGTCGTGTGTTTAGATGATGGTCTGTCTTCATGTTCTATTCATGTTAGAGAGTGTGTGTGTGTGTGTGTGTGTGTGTGTGTGTGTGTGTGTGTGTGTGTGTGTGTGTGTGTGTGTGTGCAGCAGATGGGCAGCTTCTCTTAAAGAGACATTCCCCCTAAAACATGTTCTTCTTTCTGCTCGCTTGATTCTGACGTTAGATTTTCAGCGACTTTCCTTTTTTCTTCCTCGTTGGTTGATTTATGGTTTTGACCTCTGAATGGATTGACCTGAAGCAGGTTTTATCTCGTAGAAACATCCCTCACGTTCCGCTGAGTTGTGGAGATGTTTCCGAGGAAATGAACTCGCTGCATTAATAATGTTTACTGGCAAACGACTCGTGTTTTACGAGGTGGTCGGTCGGACGTTAAAGCTCGGGACAGAGATCAGCAGAGTCCAATTCTTCTTCTGAATGTCAGAACACGAAATCCATCCAGTGGATGTTGATGTTGAGTGGATGTTCTTCTTCTTCTTCTTCTTCTTCTTCTTCTTCTTCAAGTTCAGCTGAATTTGTTTTTCAGTGATTTGTGTGTTTAACCTCATCTGTGTGAGCGGGCGGTGACATTCTGCCTCATCAGACAGTTTTGGTGGTTCTTATTAGATGTTTTCTGCTGGAAAACCTTTCAGAAAGTTTGATCTTTACATGAAACAGTCTGAAAATTATTCTGTGTTTCATGTATTCTTCCAGTCTTCAGTCACAGTCTGGTCAGGTTCAGTAAGAGATGAAGGTTTGGATGAGAACTAATAAATCAACATTCACTTTTGGATTGACACAAGACGGGAGCGGCGATGATCACCAGGAATGAAAATGACCTCGGTGGAAGTCATCAGACTCTCCCGGGGGAAATACTGGGTCTCTAGGTAGTCGTCACAGTTTCCTGCTCGCAGGATAACGTCTGTTCAGAGATGCAGATTCTGAGGATTGTTACTCCGTTCTTTGTGTGCGTTTCACGAGCGTGTTGGGTTTTATGTGCATCAGTTCGAGATAACTCACGCGTCGCTCTTTATCTTTGTCTTGTGTCTTTTCCTCGGTGCAGCCGACACGACGTCTCCACAAAACAAACACAAAGCTTTCAGATTTCAGATTCTAAGACGTCTTATTTCCATGGCAACTTCGCAGCATGTGGGTCAAGTGTAGCTGAAAGCACTGAAAACATATAATTATTGATCTGCAGTCAAATAAATCGGCTTCCAGAATGTGAAAGTTTGCAGCAGAGATGTTTCCGTGTCAGGTCGGCACGTGCGTCCAAACATCAGCAGGCCGGCGGCGGAGAGATGTTCAGTCGTACGCTCGTCCTCATCAATAAAGCAGCCGAACAGGGTCAACGTGACGAGAGGCATCGCTCTGCTGCTTCCTCACATCCACGCTGCGGATAAATGATTCAGACGGGACACTGTGTGACTGTTTAGAGACAACACAGATTAAACCTTCATGTCAGATTATAACCTCAGCTGGATTTACACCGATGCATCAGTCAGAGATCATACGAGAGGAATAAATCTCTGCTATTCATCATATTCTCATCAGGACCGACGCGTCATCGTTACAGAGCTCCAGTAAAACCTCTGCAGAGCGTTTGTTTCCACCAGAGGTGTCACAGCGCCGTGAGGTCCGATATGTTCTGCAGTACACAGACCACAGCTGTCAGGAGGTTCTGTGTGGGAAACTCAAAACCAGCTTCAGTCTAAACTCAGGAAGCGAGGCGGCGTCCACAGATCAGCCGTCATCAGCTGGTTTTGTCACCAGAAGTTTGATGAGCGATGGACCCTCGTCTCAAAGACGATCGTTGAAGATCTTCGATCAATAGTCGAATACTTCAGTAATATTTATCTGCAGCGCTGCAGAAACACCAGGTTCAAACAGACGAGCTGTGCAGCGTGTCAACGCTGAGCTTGAACGTCGGTGTCACGAAAAACGCTTTTTCTTCTTCTTCTTCTTCTTCTTCTTCGTCTTTGTCTTCTTCTTCCTCATGTGGTTCCTCCTTTTTTGTGTTCCTGTCGTCCGTCGACTACTTGGACAGAAAGTTAACGAGCAGGGAGGGAGTTTTATTTCTCACTTTTGTTCTTTCTTGTGTCTGAAAATAAACGACTGAGAGGAGGAGGCAGAAAGAGAGAGAGAGAGAGAGAGAGGTGAGGAGATGGAGAGACAATGGAGAGTCAGAGCTGGAGGGAGGGAGGGAGGTGGGAGTGATGGAGCGAGAGAGAGAGAGAGAGAGAGAGAGAGAGATCGGGAGGGAGAGAGAGAGATCGGGAGGGAGAGCAGCAGAGGAGAGGAGGAACTGAAGCGAGGGAGAGGACGGAGCAGCAGCAGCCGCTCAGCTGTTGTTACATCGGTGGAGGCGTGCGGTCGTCGGGGGGGAGAGAGCCGTTGCCGCGGGGATTATTACCACGTCTGCTGCCGCGGCAACAACCAACAGGACCTGAAGTGAGGTTGCCGGTTCAGGCAGAGCACTACGAGCAAGGCAGGTGGAGGGGAGAGCTGAAGGGAGACGTCCGGCTCAGCGCAGGAAAAAACAGACAAAGAATAATGTAGAAAAGAGGAAGAAGAAGAGATTTGAGTGTAAAAGCTGAAAAAGAGGAAGAGGAAGGAGGAGTGAGCTCGTCTGCAGAGTTTCTTTTTCTTCTCAGTGTTGTTTGGCTGTTCGTCCTCCGGCAGAGAGGACTCAGACGCTCGCTCACAGTAAGTGGATCTGATCCGGTCCGATCGCTGCTGTCCTGCACGTTGTTTCAGGTTGTTGGTTTGATTTAGGAGGAGCAGAAGTCTGTAGTTTCTGTGTGTGTCGGTTCAATGATCCAGGAACACGACTGTCAGCACTTTGTCAAGACTTTCAGCTTCGAGCTCGCTGGTTCCTCCTGCAGATCAGCAAATATCTAAAACAGTTTATATTATAAGATCTGTTATTTCATTCGTGGCGTTTTAGTTTATGTCACACATTGAGTTTCCTGTCAGATCAGAAATGGGGAAGAAGAAGAAGAAGATTCCCTGTCCGATGTGTCGCTGGTTAACTAAAGCTGCTCTCTGCTGCAGGCAGGAAACACTAACAGGAGCAGCAGGAATTACACAGACGTCTGTTCACAGCTGAGCAAATGCAGACCGACGGAAAACATCAAATATTATTTTGTTTACGGCTGCGTTTAATTTTAATGTCACAATTTTCTGATTTTATTTTACTTATTGTTACTGTCTTTGTGCAGCACATCAGTGATGAACACACACACACACACACACACACACACACTTCATTCATCCGCCACTAAAAATAGTCCCGACAAAGTGATTTCCTCCTGTTTGTTTTGAGGTGAACTGGATATTTGTGAGGTGATTTTAAAGGTTTATCAGGAACCAATGAGCTTTGAGCTGAGACAGGAAGTCAGACAGTATTAAGTGACGGACAGGTTGATGGTTTGAATCTGCAGCGTGCTGCTCGTCGTCCTCAGAGTGATTCTGAGATCTCATATGAAGAAAAACTTACCGTATAGAAAACAAAGAGCTCCACAGTTTGGAGGAGATTTTCTCGTCCGTCCCACTAAAACATTCAGCTGTAACCAGAACAGTTTATTCTCCATAAACAGCCGTTTACATCCCTGCAGATATCTGTAAACTGATCCTGAGCCTGTCCTCGTGGAGCAGACGTTGGTCTCTGGCTCTTTTTAAAGGTTACGGCTTATTTCCCCAAACAGACGGCAGCTCTGTGCAGGGCTCCTGGCATTAATCCATAGAGTCCGAACACACAGAATCATTTCTTTAGTTATTGAAATGCACAGATGATCCTGCGGATGTAACACAGTGTGACACGGTCCAGGGTCACATTAACTGACAGCAGTGTCACAGGAAATGAATATTTAACACGTATTTCTGAGGAAACGTTCAGGCGCCTGTGTGAGAGTGACAGGAGCAGAAACTCATCATAGCTCTTTATTTTCATATTCACACGAACGTAGTGCTGATAAAATATTCAAAAACAAGCCGAGGTGGAATAAAAACGGCCTATTTAAAGACCAAACTGCATAAAATGATGTAAACTTGCAGCATTTGTTGGATTTTGATGCTCGACTGAAACACACAGAGCCTTCAGCCCGGAGCAGATTCATCTCCAACAGAATCACCAGAATCTGAGTTTCCTACCGATGAGACTGTCGACAGGACAAAACCAGTAACGTCTCTTTCTATTAACAACTTGTGCTCCATTGAGGTTCAGTATTTCTGAATCGTCACGATGTAACGTGGACGGGCCGAGCAGGAAGTCACGGACGAGCTTGACTTCTGTTGAATCTGTGAGCCGTCGGACCGAGACAAACGTAAGAGCAGCACGTCAGAGGTCACGGAGGTTCCCATGAAGAGGGAACGAGACGTGAATCATCGAACTGCCTCCGTCAGCTGTGCGTCACTGCTGCGTCTCCAACTGAGCAAACCACAATGACTTCACTTCCTGTTGTGAGATCGTCTGCACGGCGACACGTTCCCGTCTGTCACAGCGGCGTGGTCGCCGTCCGTCAGCATCAAACTGTGTCGCTGCTTCCTCCTGTAGGGTCAGTCATCGATACATCAGTGATGAATCACACACAACATCTGGTGACACTTTCAAAATAAATCCTGCTGAACGCTTTGAATGTTTAGGCAACAAAACTACTTTAGGTTTTTGGCGGCGGCGAGTCAAACCACGTGTTTCCAGGCTCAGCTGAGCCGAAGCCATGCGCGATGTGATGTCACGTGATGACATCATTCTCTCCATCGAACAGCCCGAGTCTTTCAGGTGACGGCTGTATCTGAATCTTTCATCGTGTCTCAGGAGTCGTTCGTTCCTGCTGGTGAAAACCCAGAATGTCCTGATTCTGCTGCTTCATAGAAGTTTACTGTGAAGAATTATTGGAGTTCTGTTAGCAGCATTTTGTTGATCGTGCTTCAGGGAGGAAGAGCTTCACAAGCAGCTCATCATCAGGTGAAGACGCACCTTCACACAGGTAGAGGTGCAGGAGTGGACCCAGGCTGGCTGGTCGGGACAGGAAGACCGTCTGGTTCGTTCACGTACTCGTTCTTGGCGTTACTTGGACTCCTCCTTTACTAACCGAGCCCACAGAACCACTTCCTGTCTGGCTCCTCGCTGCTGCACTCGGGGGAAACAACAGGGTCAGACTGAAGCGTGAGGCGACCGATCGAGGTGCTTCTGTCTGAGAGAGAAGCTCTGTGACGATGCTGACTGAGTATGAACAGAACTGACTGATAATAAATCCGGCCCTGTAAACATCTGCTGACATGTTTATTGATAACAGTCTGGAAATATCAGCTGCTGTATCGATCACACGTGATGTTCTGTACGTCCAGACCGCAGCTCGCTCTGTAATGAAGAGCGAGAAGCTAATCACATTACCACGGCGACCGCAAGAGTTTCACTTATTGATCAGGCTACTTCTTCAGGAAGTGGCGAGCCGACCTCTGACCTCTGACCTCTGACCTCTGACCTCTGACCTGCGAGCGGCGGGAGACGTTTAGCCCGCTGCTGCTCTCTCTGCACGTCGACGTGACTTGCTGAATATGGAGCAGCAGGTCCGCATTAACGCCGTATCTCTTTATTGACATTCACCACATTTCATGCGAGCAGCGCGGCGGCCGGCTGCATCTGTGCCGAGGTCCGCCCATCTGCTCATGAATATTAATGAGCAGGCAGACACGATGGAGGAGAGCGAGGGCACGCCGGGATGACAGACGACAGGATTTATGAGGCCCCGCGGGTGTTTGGAGCTCTTGTTCACAGTTCAGGAGAGCATGACAGCACATTTCCAGACCACCTAATGCAGAATGATGGTTTAGTTTGATACACGACGCGGCCAGAAGTATGCGGACGGCGGCGGGAGGCGGTTTGTGTCTCCACTCGTCTGGCTTCAGTCCCTGCAGGGATTTGAACTCATTAATGAAGCTGGCTGACGGTTCTGGCTCTCAACACCAAAACTGGGAGGAACGTTTCTTTTGGTGCACGTTGAGACTAAGTTGTGTAGGAGGCGAAGGACTGCATGGTCGGAGGCTGCTCGGCAGTATCACACGGCACAAACACTCGAGTCCAGGTTTGGACTCACAGTGTTCACATTTGTGTGCTCTCTGTCACAGCAGAGGCTCCGTTTGTTCCACAGGATGTCTCACATACCAGTTCTAATATATGAGAACAAAAGGAATAAATCCACGTGTAGAGAACAGGATGTGAGAACAAGCCGCAGGGTGACGACAGGCTCTGAAGGACGATCTGACAAATCGGTTTATTTGATCCAGTCACATTTGTAAAGTCCAGAAGAGTCTCTGTGTGCTCGCTCTGTGGGCCGAACAACGTCAGAGCGTCTTTGGCTTCATGGCTCTGAATCCTTTATGTCATCATGCAAAACATTAATTATCGACTCCCAGAAGCACCGTGACAGACGCATCTGTAGATCAGTGGATACAAGTTCTTCAGCGTCACAGCCGAGACAGGACTCCATTCACTGTTTGACCCAAAACTATTTGTGAAGTCTAGAAGAACATCAGGATCAAATCATTTCGTCACTAGACGAAACACTCAGTAAGGACTTCGAGCTTTCTTCAGCTTTTGGAAAGAAGAACTCTGGTACTTTTACTTCAGACATCACAATCTTCTACAAAACCGTTCACAAAGTTTTTATCTCGAACGTATCAAACCGTCAGCGTCAGACTGGTTCTGGATGAACCTCGTTCACCGGGCTTTCTGTCCGCCACCTGACACCAAACCTCCGGAAGATGGCGGCTGACGGGTGACCCGGTCCGGCTGGCAGCCTGGCACCGTCTCTATCTGCCCTCGTGTCTCCATCAGAGACTAAATGACTGAGTGAACTCGTGTTCTGTCCCGAGCTGTTGTTGGTTGCGACTCTGAGGAAACAGTCTGTCGTCTTTGTGACGGCGTGGAAACGCAGCAGTGGTCTGTCTGTGCTGTAACCACAGACCAGCGGTCACCTCCCTCCACTGCCAGCCGGGTTCAGAACCGTCATCTCTAAACAAACCAGGCAGCCATTATGTTGTCATCACTACGTGATTATGAAAACAGTTTGAATATACAAGTGTCGTTTTCAGGAGACAGAGTTTTATTCGGGACGTGTTTGTCTCTGTGTGTTTACAGCCGACTGCTGAGAGTCTGTTTCTCTGTTTCACTGCCTGAATACCAAATCAAACTAACTATCAGGAATCAAGAGCAGCAGCTTTATTTTCAGGACAGAATCCATGAATATCAAGTAGAGGAAAGTATCAGGATTCAAAACAGCTGCTTTTATTTTCCGCAGCTTCTCGTCACAGAATTAAAAGAGCTTTCACCTCCAGCCGCGGAGCCGAAACCCTCTAAATGTTTCAGACTGATCCCAGATTAATCCTCAGGCCAGCAGACGGCTGTTTAACTTCAAACAATACGATGAAACGCTGCGCAGATCGTTACAGAAGGAGAAGAGTGTGAGTTTGAGCTGATGAGGCGATCACACACAGTCGTGTGCAGATAGCTTGTTAACTAAAGTCTCTCAGACGTTAATCCCGTCTAATCTGGTCCTTTATGAAGCAGTGGGCACTTTAAAATACTCCACTACAAGTAATAGTTCTGAAAGTATAACCAGCAAAATGTACTTGAAGATATAATCTGTCAGGTTTCTGCATTTAAATCTCTGAAATCAACTCGACTTTTGTTCTACGTGTTGTTAAATGACCTGTAATGTTTCAGACGATGTTCAAACCTCAGAGATCCACAAGTTTCCTCGAGGTCACGATTCATCTGCTCGTCTGTCGCTGTGACTTCAGGACAGACAGAGAGGAAGAAGAGAGGAAGAAGAGAGGAAGAAGAGAGGAAGAAGAGAGGAAGAAGTCTGAAACGAGACGGAACATAACGAGAGGAAAACTCTGAAATGTTCCTTGATTTTCATTTGGACCAGCAGCTGTGTGATGGTGTTTGTCTGCAGGATGATCTGTGATTTCTTTACAGTTCAACAGAGGTTCTCTGAGTGAAGTCAGCTCTCAGCAGAGACTCTGGTTCTGGTTCTGGTTCTGGTTCTCTCTCTCCTCTCTGTAACGTTGCGTTCCGCTCCAGCTCCAGTTGGCAGAACAGAACCTGGAGGTCGGTTCTGGATCACTGCTGCAGTCAGGCTGATCAACAGGAGTGAAGATAAATCTCTGAGTCGGATCAGAACAGAACCTTTATCTTTGGTGTTGTTATGTTAGCGGGCCCTCTAGTGGCAGAGATGACATGATGTGCATTTAAGACAAACATTATTCTGTCTTTATCTCTGATGCCGGAGAGCGTTGGAGTGTTGTAGTTTGTGGAGACTCGACTGTAGAAGCTCATTAACATTCATCAGATTAACGCAGTAAAGTACAAACTCTTTGTTAAACTGCACAGACGGAAGAACAAACAGGAGTCCACGTTCCACTTTCTAACAGCTTCAAATGATTTAGAAAAGCTTCACTGCTCCGCTCGTTAATTAAAGCTTCACCTGCAGAATACGTTTGCTGAGTTTTATGATCCGTCGGTGTCGCAGCCTGAGACAGAACGTCTTCGGATCAGACGCTCTTTCTGTCTCGAGCAGATGAATGAAGAACTGTTCTGGCTGGTCGTGTCAAACAGCTTCAGGCTGCCGGCGCTCTGAGCTTTTATCTCCAACAAGGACGAGTTACGCTAATGTTTGCTGTGACTGTCGAGGTCGCAGGGCCGGCAGCAGCTTCTTCTCCTGTGGCCGCGTGTGATACGACGAGCCTGCGAGGACGCGAGCAGAGAAAAGAGAAACAGGATTTTCACTCTGAGTACGAAGGACATCTGATAAAGTTCATCCTCCAGCTCCGACACTCAGGAGTCTTTATTCTGCTCAGGTGCAGCGTACAGAGAGGCCGCAGCCGAGAAGATTAATGAGCACAGGAGGAATAGTGGAGCTAATATCCCGAGTCCAAACACACAGCCGGGCCTCACAGAGCCGGGCCTCACAGAGCCCGGCCTCGCAGAGCCGGGCCTCACAGAGCCCGGCCTCGCAGAGCCGGGCCTCACAGAGCCCGGCCTCGCAGAGCCGGGCCTCACAGAGCCCGGCCTCGCAGAGCCGGGCCTCACAGAGCCCGGCCTCGCAGAGCCGGGCCTCACAGAGCCGGGCCTCGCAGAGCCCGGCCTCACAGAGCCGGGCCTCACAGAGCCGGGCCTCACAGAGCCGGGCCTCACAGAGCCAGCCCTAGCAGGGCCGGGTCTCACAGAGCCGGGCCTCACAGAGCCGGCCCTCACAGAGCCGGGCCTCACAGAGCCGGGTCTCACAGAGCCGGGTCTCGCAGAGCCGGGCCTCGCAGAGCCGGGCCTCGCAGAGCCGGGCCTAGCAGAGCCGGGCCTCGCAGAGCCGGGCCTCGCAGAGCCGGGCCTCGCAGAGCCCGGCCTCGCAGAGCCGGGCCTCGCAGAGCCGGGCCTCGCAGAGCCGGGCCTCGCAGAGCCGGGTCTCGCAGAGCCGGGCCTCGCAGAGCCGGGCCTCGCAGAGCCGGGCCTCGCAGAGCCGGGCCTCGCAGAGCCGGGCCTCGCAGAGCCCGGCCTCGCAGAGCCGGGCCTCACAGAGCCCGGCCTCGCAGAGCCGGGCCTCACAGAGCCGGGCCTCGCAGAGCCCGGCCTCACAGAGCCGGGCCTCACAGAGCCGGGCCTCACAGAGCCGGGCCTCACAGAGCCAGCCCTAGCAGGGCCGGGTCTCACAGAGCCGGGCCTCACAGAGCCGGCCCTCACAGAGCCGGGCCTCACAGAGCCGGGTCTCACAGAGCCGGGTCTCACAGAGCCGGGCCTCACAGAGCCGGGCCTCACAGAGCCGGGCCTAACAGAGCCGGGCCTCACAGAGCCGGCCCTAGCAGAGCCGGGTCTCACAGAGCCGGGCCTCACAGAGCCCGGCCTCACAGAGCCGGGTCTCACAGAGCCGGGTCTCACAGAGCCGGGCCTCACAGAGCCGGGCCTCACAGAGCCGGGCCTCACAGAGCCGGGTCTCACAGAGCCGGGTCTCACAGAGCCGGGCCTCACAGAGCCGGGCCCTGAGTGTTTGTTCTGTATCTGCCGTTAACATCAGTGGCGTCACCAGAACATTTGTACGATCAGCTGTGTCGGTGGTTTCGACTGCATTTGTGCCCAAAGTCAAACTAGAGACGAGGCGGTCCAGTTCTGTCTGGTTCAAGCTGCAGAGTCCAGGTTAGTTTGGATCGGTTCTGCTTCCGTTCAGCTGCGAGGCGTCGGTTGTTCTGACGGGACGGAAAGAAAAACTAGGAAATGATGAAGAATAAAGAGGAGTGAACGTCGAGCCTGAGGGAAGTGACGGAGATGAGTCAGGCTTTGTGTCGTTGAGTCACTGATTCATCAGCTGATAAAAAACAACTTCTTCTAAAGTGTTTGATAACCGCTGAACTGCTAAAGCTTTAAAACTGATTAAAAAGGTAAAGTGAACCCTCGTCGGTTCTTCTGGGCCGACAGCAGGCGGCTGCAGTCGAGCTGCTTCTGTTGTTCAGCAGATAATATTTCTCCAGAATAATCTCCTGTTCTGATTTAATAACCTTTCTCTTTACTCTCTCGACCCAATCGATGAAGAATAGGATATCAGCTGTTTATCACTGAAAAACACAGTTTAATAACATCATAAACACAGAACCACGGGCTTGGACCTGAGTGCTGACTCGGTATCAGTCAGTGAGACGGAGGAGCAGAAATCAGCAGTAAACAGACAGAAAACTGTTTCAAAGTTCACCATTTCACGAACGGCCCACGATGCTTCCCAACAGTCTGCGCTGACCCAAACAGAACCTCCATCGCCCACGCAAATACACTCACACGTGATTGGGCGACAGAACCAGAACCAACATGGCAGCTCGCTGTTCAAACAGACGCTCCAGGTGAAGCTGCAGCGTCCACAGCGTTCAGTCAGAGTTCTTCCTCCTGATTTGCATAAAGTCATAAAGATTTTATGACTGCATGCAAACGAGCAGCGAGCAGAGCGACGGATTGTTTCTTGAAAGAAAACACTTTGTACCCAGAATGCATTGCACGGCGTGAGAGTGACGGCTCCTGGAAGTCTTAAACACCCGAGTGCATTAAACATCTGAGCGTTCTGAGGTTTAAATCATCCAAAATCTCAGACGAAGCACCTGTAGAAACTTTAAATGAGCCGGACTGAAACTTCCGGACCTCCAGAATCAAACGTTGAGCGACACCTGGCGCCGGCTGAACGGATCCAGGAGAGTCAGACGGTCCAAAAACTTGATCTGCAGGAGGTTTCAGACGTCGTGCTGGAAGTGTGTTTCATACTCCGGCTGAACTTTTGAAATGTTTAATTTATGATTAGAATAAAACTTTGAAGCGCTGCTCGCCGCCCTGCTGCGCTCAGAACCCAGTGAGACGGCAGAATAGTCCTGCGTGTGGAGTCGCGGGCGGGTCAGCCGGTGCCGGGTCACTTTTTAGGTCACATTCGTAATAATGAGACCATGTGACATAACGTTAACACACCAGATTACTGACAGAGTGGAGAGGCGGTTCAGTCTGAAGCACGGCGCCGGGTCACTGCAGCACAGAACACATGTTGGGTTGAATGGAACCAACAGCTGGACAGATGTTGAGTCCATCATCTGATCCATTAACCGGGTTAATAAACGCTGTAGTCTCGGGTCGGAGCTGAAATCACACGGTTAATATAAACGTGAGTTACAGTTCATCTCGTGTCTTAACTGCTGTAGTGAAGCTTCACGTCCCGGTCCGGTCCAAACTGTGTTCTTCTCCTGGTTCCTGCTTCTCCATCCATCAGGTCTCCTGTCAGAGGCGGGCGTAAATGAATGATCTGTGACATCACAAATAGTTTGGATCCAATCCCGGTCCAGTATTCAGCGAACACAGCCGTGATGTGGAAACTGAAACTGGACTGCGAGGACGTCACGGTGACGAGGAGACGTCTCGTGTTCAGCAGTCAAACATTTTAATGTCGTAATTAATGTGTGCAACATCGTTCCTGCATGTCCCGCCCACAACTCTCTCTGATTGGTCGCACGTCACGAGCAGAGGCCTGTCAGCTAAAGTCATCAGAACTGTTAAAAGAACAATATTTGCTCCAAAAACAAGAATAAAGAAGCAGAAATAGAAATTGTACCAAAGTTAATTTGACAAATGTTGGTTTGTAAACGTTTTTACTGCAAATGAATACGAGTTCCAAATATTTGGAATTATGACTCATAACATTCTTAATTCTTCCAGCGTGTGATGTGATTAATTAATTATAAGTTATAAATATTAAATAGAGAGAGAAATATTCTCATGTCGAGTCTTTAACTGAATTTATAACAGTTTCACAGTGTTTGACCGCAAAACCTGGTCCTGATCCAGAGAGAGCTGTGTGTGTGTGTGTGTGTGTGTGTGTGTGTGTGTGTGTGTGTCTCAGCAGGTTGTGTGTAATCTCACAGTCTGTTCACAGCTGGAGCCACCAGACCACTTTAGCAAGAGAGCCCCACACACACACAACACACACACACACAGCTTACTATCTGTGTGTGTGTGTTTGATTAGTGGCTAATTTGCATGTCACACCCTGCTGTGAGCTCTCACACACACAAACACACACACACAAACACACACACACACACACACACAGACCTGCTGTGCCTTGTGTAAATGCAGCTGATCGGTTTATAGTGTTTTATTATCAGAGAAACAAAAGACTGCTCAGTGTGTGTGTGTGTGTGTGTGTGTGTGTGTGTGTGTGTGTGTGTGTGTGTGTGTGTGTGTGTGTGTGACACAGAGTACTAATGCTGGACTCATTTCTGACTAAAGACCAGTTAATTGAGGACAGAAACTGTGTCCCCGGGTGTGAAAAGGCTGATTTGTGGGTCAGTGGTTCTGGTGGTCTGGGCGGGTCGCTGTGGTATCCAGGATTCATTCAGTGCAGCGACTTCTTGTCTTTGTCCTCTTCCTCTTCCCCTGAGACATTCACAACCTTTCATCAGACGTGTTCTTGATTAGAAGTGAATTAACGACAGTGGAGTGAAATATTGCTGCTTTATCTAAAAAGCAGATTGTTCATCTGCAGGTCTGACAGAGTCCACCGGGCCGGGTCACCGTCGCCGGGGCTGGTCGTGACACGTTTCCTCCGTTAATCTCCAATGAGCAGGTCGAGGCAGACAGGAAGACAAAACCAGAAACTTTCAACAATAAACAAACATTTTTACTACGTCACTGCTCAACTGAAGTAGACGCACAAGAATCAGGTGGTTCTACGACACGGCAGGTAGCAGACGAGGCCGGTGGGATAGAGACCCGAGTGTGTGTTTCTGTTTGAACGATGTGTTCTGACTGCTGCCACCTGCTGGTGAGGAGAGTTATCTCTGACAGCCGCTGGTCGGACGAGCTGGTTGGCTGTCAGCTGAGCTCTCTGCGGTGTGTTCAAGTGCAGCTTTTTGTTCTGAGACACACTGATTTCATCCTCCTGTAATTATTTGGACCAAAAACGTTGCAGCATTTTCTGATATTTCATTTTCTCTCTCTCTGTCTCGGCCGTGTGCATCATTAGTGTCACGTACCTCGCTGACATTTCACCCAAACGCTGCTGCAGTGTTCATACTCTGGTGCTTCAGCAGCAGGACGACAGAGTATCTGGACTGCTGCTCGGTTCTGAACAGATCCAAACTTCACAGGTTCGATTCCCGCTGCGGCTGAACTTTGGGTTTGTCTGTGTGTTCTCTAGAGGTCGAGTCCCAGCGGATCGGTCGACCTCTCGGGGGGGTCAGGGGTCGAAGGCCATGGCGGGGCGACTCCTCCTCTTCCTGTTCCTCTCTGTGACGCTCGGCCACGCCCACATATCCTCTGGCCAGCGTCTGAAGCCCCGCCTCCAGAGAGACCGCCGCAACATCCGGCCGAACATCATCCTCATCCTGACGGACGACCAGGACCAGGAGCTGGGTCAGTGAAACCAGCATCACTAATAATTAATTTACTGTCACTGTTATTGATTCTGATGATAACAATACTGATGCTTTTAACCGATCAGACTTCGTTTGACAAGTTCACACAACAAACATCGAACCGACCGCTTCAGTGACGAAGCGAAAGCCGTTTGTTTGACTGTACAGCAGCTTCACTCCCGGCCTGACCCCACAGAGCGTCAGTGTGAGAATGAAGTAATCACAGTTTATAACCATGTCTGCTCAAACAGAAGTTAAAGTTTGTTTCTGGCTGTATGACACGTTGAACACAGCTTGAGCAGGTTAAAACTATATTTACATTTCTTTCTGTTAATTCCCGTTAAAACTTCCACCTTGAATATTTCTGAAATGCTGCAACACTGATGAGGACAGAGCTGCTAACGTGGGCTAAATGTGTAGTTACCTGATGACGTGCCGACTCTCTCTCTCTCTCTCTGCAGGTTCGATGCAGGCGATGAACAAAACTCGCCGCATCATGGAGGAGGGCGGGACTTCCTTCTCCAACGCCTTCGTGACCACGCCCATGTGCTGTCCGTCACGTTCGAGCATGCTCACTGGAAAGTAAGACAAACCTTCACAGACCTTCGTCTTTACTGTGAACGTTAGTAGAGCAGGGTACCGGCCCGACCCAGTGGACGCTCCAGTATCACCAGCGCCGTCGTTAGAGAGACGTCGAGCTGGAAACACGCTTGATTAATGAACATTTAATGTTTGTCAAACTTTCTGTGACATCAACGTAAAGTCCACGGGAAGGAAGAAACACAGCTATATTCAGCACAACCAGGAAGTAAACTAGGAAGTAAACCAGGAAGTAAACTAGGAAGTAAACCAGGAAGTAAACTAGGAAGTAAACCAGGAAGTAAACCAGGAAGTAAACTAGGAAGTAAACAAGGAAGTAAACTAGGAAGTAAACTCTGAAGCTTTTCTTAAAGATTTAAAGAGACATCGCAGAAATCAGTTTCCACTGGAAAATAATGAACTGAATAAGATTAATTCTATTTAAATAACTAAAATAAATCCAAAACAGATTTATTCTCATTTTGTTGATGTTTTTCATTTCACATGAATTTCACATGAATGAAGCTCGTTCTCTCTCTCAGGTACGTTCACAACCACAACACCTACACCAACAACGAGAACTGCTCCTCGATGTCGTGGCAACGGCAGCACGAGCCGAGGACCTTCGGGGTCTACCTCAACAACACTGGCTACAGGACAGGTACGCACACACGCACACACACACACACACACGATAAGGCTTTTATTACAGATGTGATTGACTGTGTGTGTGTGTGTGTGTGTGTGTGTGTGTGTGTGTGTGTGTGTGTGTGTGCGTCTCCAGCCTTCTTCGGGAAGTATCTGAACGAGTACAACGGCTCGTACGTCCCGGCCGGCTGGAGGGAGTGGCTCGGTTTGGTGAAGAACAGCCGCTTCTACAACTACACACTGAGCCGCAACGGAGTCCGAGAGAAACACGGAGCCCAGTATCCACAGGTAGGGACACACACACACACACACACACACACACACAAGCAGCACCCCCTATAGTCGGGCCTCAGATTGTTTCTGTAGATGTGTTCCCGCTGTTGTTATCTCGGAGGCGGAGGATTGGCGCAGGATCCATTCGGCAGCGTGTCGAGGCAGCTAGCCTCCCGCTCTTCTCATGTGGACTTTGAGACGATCTGCTCCGACTCAAAGACTTTCTGAGCTGCACGAGTGTTTGAATTTATTCACTGAGGATGTTTTCTGTCCTTAGTATCAAATTATTTTATTTCCAGGAAACTACGTAGAAGTTCCTCAGAATGATTCAGAGGGCTGTAATATGAGGAGAATGTTTCTGATGAGTCATCCTGCACTCAACACTCGACCTCCAGCTGACGACAGCCGGGAGGGAAAAAGAGAAGAATACTAAAGAACCATAATACAGATGTGTGTTTGTGTTTGTGTCACCAGGACTACCTGACCGACCTGATCACGGCCGAGTCCATCCGGTACTTCCGCTACTCCAAGCGAGTTTATCCGCACCGACCGGTGCTGATGGTTCTGAGCCACGCCGCCCCGCACGGACCTGAGGACTCGGCGCCGCAGTACAGCACCGCCTTCCCCAACGCATCGCAGCACATGTAAGCCCACACACACACACACACACACACACACCACACACACACACACACACACACACCACACACACACACACAATGAGACTAAGCCACTGTAATCCAGCTGAACAATGGAGCAGCTCTGTTCTGCACTGCAGGATAAATCCTGAAGCAACACGACTAAAACTGCACAATCCTCCCTAATATCTGTGTGTGTGTGCGCGTGTGTGTGTGTGTGTGTGTGTGTGCGCGCGCGTGTGTGTGTGTGTGTGTGTGTGCGCGTGTGTGTGTGTGTGTCTAAATGAATACGCAGGTTTCATTTTATTCTTTTGAAGTTATTACTTTCCATTGAATGTTTCTGAGAACGCGGCAGTGTGACTGAGGAGTCCTGAATCAGAGACACGTCTGTCAGTCGATGATCTGGCAGACAGACAGGTCGGACAGACGGTCAGACAGACAGGTCAGACAGACAGACGGGTTGAACAGACAGACAGGTCGGACAGACAGACAGACAGGTCGGACAGACAGGTAAGTCAGACAGACAGGTCGGTCAGACAGACAGACAGGTCGGACAGACAGACAGGTCAGTCAGACAGACAGGTCAGACAGACAGACAGGTCGGACAGACAGGTCGGACAGACAGGTCGGACAGACAGGTCGGACAGACAGACAGGTCAGACAGACAGACAGGTCGGACAGACAGACAGACAGGTCGAACAGACAGACAGACAGGTCGGACAGACAGACAGACAGGTCAGACAGACAGGTCAGACAGACAGACAGGTCGGACAGACAGGTCAGACAGACAGACAGGTCGGACAGACAGACAGGTCAGACAGACAGGTCAGACAGACAGACAGGTCAGACAGACAGGTCGGACAGACAGGTCGGACAGACAGACAGACAGACAGGTCGGACAGACAGACAGACAGACAGGTCGGACAGACAGACAGGTCGGACTGTCTTTTACCTCCCAGACAAATGTTTTTCCTCCAGCAGATGTAAACAGCTGCCTGAGGAAACGCCGGCTGCTCTCCTGCCGTCAGGAGAGCGTTTAAATCCCGTCCAAAGCTTCTCTGCTAACACACAAACTCTGCTGGAAATCCTTGGAACAGACCGTAATCCTTTTCCTCTGAGAGGAATAATAAAACACAGTCGGGGCGTGACTAAATGTAGACGCAGCGTCCTGATCAACATGTGACTGTTCGGGTTCGGTCAAACCTTTAAAGACAGAAGCACTCAGAGAGAACAACGCTCAGCGAGGGAAGTTGGTGTCATCCTCATCTTTCACTGAGAACGTGTTGAGATGTTCCCTCTTCAAGTCCAGAATAAACCTGCAGGAATAGGACTGTTGGTGGAGTGAGTCTGACCCGGTTCTATAGTCCAGTCCAGTATAGATGTTGGTGTGTAGGTGCAGATATCTGCTGCTCCGGACAATCTGCAACTTCAGGGAGGACTGATGTCCTTAAATTCACGTGTTAAAAGAAATGTTTTATCTTCACTCGTGAATTGAAGTCTTGTGATCTGAATGATAAATGAAGACAAATCATCTCTTTATAGTCGCATCTTGTTGTAGTTTGAAGTCGTGATGTTTGTCGATGGTTCTCGTGGTCCAGCAGTCGGTCGGTCGGTCCGGCTTTATAATCAGCTCAGCAGGGAAACCAAACAGAGCAACGCACCGCTGAAAAGGAAGAATGGGCTCCGTTTTAATTTGATTTGAGGCGAAACATCCTTCGCCTCGGATCTGCTGGGCTGCAGCTGAACCCCCGAAGTAATAAAGCAGGTTCTGTAAATAAAGACAAATAAGACGGGAGCTGAAGCTGCAGAGCTGCAGTCACATCAGAGCAGACGGATCGTTCGTCAGCGTGCAAAACATATTCAGGATTTTAGATATAAAACGCATCAGACATAGAAACATTATTTAATGTTGTACAATCACATATTCATGATCTCTCTCGTCTGTTAATCACTTTAAATCCACTTTGTATAACGTAGGTGACTTCAACAAGCAGAAGCAGGTTTATTAATGCACGCAGAGGCAGATCAAAGTCTGTGCATTATGTATAAGAGACATTAAATAAGTAACGATCCCGCACGAAACATTTCTAAAGAAATGAAACATTCCAACAGTCGACAGCAACGAGCCACAGAGAGACCTGAGGACGCAGGAAGACAGCAAATTAAACGTCCACGTCGTCTCTGCCACCAGGCGTCTGTGAAAACAAAGCTGAGATGTTTCCAGACCTGGAGGAGTAAACACCCGGAGCCTCATCCGGTTCTGTTCTGATCCGACGGGAGGAGAGCTCAGGGACGACTTTTTAACCTTAACTCGTTGTGAACAAACCGCCTGCATGAATCAGGAACAAACGTTCTCAGACGAGCTGCTTTACAGTTTTCTTCTCGGTATGTTGCGTCTCGTCTCGGCCTCCTTCCTCTCTGACTCTCCTGGAGTTACAGCGACTGACGACCAGATGAAACTCAGCGTCACCTCATTTTTTGACATGTTAATGCAAAAACTTTACATAATCACATATTTAAACGACTAAACCAGAACATAAGAAGAATAAAACATTCATGCCAACAAATCCAAGAGTCGAATTTTGTCCACACGTGTTTATTTCCGTGCTGGACCAGAACATCGTCTTCATGGAGGTGTTCTGTTGCTGCGAGGCGACCGGGCTGAACATCCAGCCGTGTACAGAAACAGTCGTCCATAAACAGCCCGTCGGCGTGTTTCCGCCTGCGGAGCGACGCTGCAGCTCAGATGCTTCCAGCTGTCCAGTCAGGAGGAAGCAGAGCTGCTGCGGCGTCGAGTCGAGTCGAGTCGAGCCGAGCGTGATGTTGAAGGTTATTTCTGTCCCGATGCAGAAATTTAATTATGTAGCTGCCGAGGAGGAGAGAGGAGTAAATGAGTTGGCTGATGGGAGTCATTCATTATCCACAGAGCTCAGCGCAGGAACATCCTCTGTAGCTAACACAGCGGGAGGAGAGAGTGTGTGTGTGTGTGTGTGTGTGTGTGTGTGAGGTGAGAGTTAGTTATTAATGAACAGGAGCATCTGCTGTCATCACTCAGCACACAGTTAAACGTGTCTCGCTGCCGTCACACACCTCAGTATACGGAGCTGCAGTCGTCGTTAAACATCCAGCGACGAATATTCCCAGACGACACTGAAGTTTAAAGTTCAGCTGGTGTAACGTTTCGTCTCGTTCTCTGATCGCCTGATGTTTACCTGGAAGTCGCAGCAGCAGGTGAATGGAACACGGCGATACCTTCCATCCTGCTCTTTCACTCCGTCTTCTTCTTCTGTGGTTAACGGTTTCATGCCTGGAGAAAAGGTGCCATCGACTGTTTATCTCGATGAACAAACTCCTGATAATCCGTGTAATAATCACAACAGAAGCAGATGAAACACACATTTGTTCACATTCGTCTTTGTGGTGAATGAAGAAGGACACCCGTCTCTCTGCGACACTCTGTGGTCCGACCACAAGATCGCTGAGATTTAGGAACAAAATGATGGTTGTTGTTCTGATCTTCTGTCAACTCACTGATCAAAATCAGCTTCTTCTGCCTTTAGCAGCACGTGTACAGATCTGTCCTGCTCAGTGTGGACGTGTCTTCATCTCGTGTCTCTCCTCCTCCTCCTCCTCCTCCTCCTCCTCCTCCTCCTCCTTCTCCTCCTCCTCCTCCTCCTCCTCCTCCTCCTCTTCCTCCTCCTCCTCCTCCTCCTCCTCCTCCTCCTCTTGCTCCTCCTCCTCCTCCTCCTCCTCCTCCTCCTCCTCCTCCTCTTGCTCCTCCTCCTCCTCCTCCTCCTCGTCCTCCTTCTCCTTCTCCTCCTCCTCCTCCTCCTCCTCCTCCTCCTCCTCCTCCTCCTCCTCCTCCTCCTCGTCCTCCTTCTCCTTCTCCTCCTCCTCCTCCTCCTCCTCCTCCTCCTCCTCCTCCTCCTCCTTCTCCTCCTCCTCCTCCTCCTCCTCCTCCTCGTCCTCCTTCTCCTCCTCCTCCTCCTCCTCCTCCTCCTCCTCCTCCTCAGCACGCCGAGCTATAACTACGCTCCCAACCCGGACAAGCACTGGATCATGCGCTACACCGGCGCCATGAAGCCCATCCACATGGAGTTCACCAACGTGCTGCAGAGGAAGCGGCTGCAGACACTTCTGTCCGTGGACGACAGTGTGGAGAAGCTGTACAACACGCTGGTGGAGACGGGCGAGTTGGAGAACACCTACATCATCTACACGTCGGATCACGGCTACCACATCGGACAGTTCGGCCTCGTCAAAGGTAAAAACTCTGACAGCTGCTCCCTCGCGAGCGGAGACGAGACTGAAGAGTTACAAAGTGTTTTTAAAGTTTCATCTGTTTGTTTGTATTATTGGCGTGTTGGATCAGGAAAGAGTTTCTGTTCAGAGGTTTTGTCAGTGTAGCTTCAGTCACACCTGTCGTGTGTCTGCAGGTAAATCGATGCCGTACGAGTTCGACATCAGAGTCCCGTTCTTCATCAGAGGACCCAACGTTGAGCAAGGCAGCATGTAAGTGCACACACACACACACACACACACACACACACACACACACACACACACCACAACACTTAAGACGCTCACAGTCTGCATTTGTAATACCCAACAGGTAAATATTCTTTGGCATCTTTTTGCATTTTGTCAGAAACATCAGACACGAACAGACACCGAGTGGAAAACGTGCTGCCTACAAACTCCTGAAGCCTGAAACACTGTTCCATTTTACAGCTGTTGTTAATTGAAACTCAAACTGTGAAACGAGTGAATCGTCTGCGATGTGAAGCCAAAGCTCAGGATTAATGTGCTCAGGTTGTCCGAGCCCCTGCAGACCGTCCTGGCTACTGACACTTATCAATAAAGATCAGTTTGAAAGCTGCGAGGCAGGTGTTAGCAACAGAAGCCAGCTGCCGTGTTGGTCTTTGCATCCTGTGTGCCGAAACCTCCAAGAAAAAGAGGCGGTGGTGCAAACGGACTTGAAGATGACTTGGATGCTCATGCATGCTGCAGCCAGAGCTCGACTGACCCGTCCTCCATTTTTCTGTCCATCGTCGTGTTGCCATGGCGTTCTCAGGCGCTCTGTGTGTCACTTTGCACAGGCTCAGTGAGGAATCGACTCGTGGCTCTGCTTCAACTGTGCGAGAGCGTCGGCCAAACAGAACTTCTGACATGTCAGCAATTCATCAGACCGACCCAAACATTAGCCCCGTTTAGACAGAAAAGGTGGCACATTGCAGCCAGGTAACGGCTGCGATGTGCCGCCTTGTCGTTCTAAAGGGAGGTGTAATATTCCTTCTTTTCCAAAAGCTGCCACTGAGGTAGTCGTAAACATGTGACGTGACCTGAAGCAGGAAGTTGGGCGTGAACACTGAAGCAGGTCAAACTTGTCTTCAAAATAAGAGCTTTACATTGCACCCCATTGGAGTTTAGAACTGGGTTCTTAGCGGGGGTCTTTTAATTTGAAAGTAGCCGCCGTTAGTAGCTTGCTGCTACAACAACAAGCGGACAGCGAAGACAGCTACAGAGACCGAGGAGACGCTGCATCTCCTGGATCTCAGCGGCTGTCCAGTCGCTCATCTTGACGTCCGCAGTTGAAGTGATGGACTGACTGCTGTGATCAGCTGTTTCCTGGTTTTAAAACTCCCCGGCTGTGGGTCGCACAACAGTGCAACTGTACCCTCCGAGGCGTCAAATTGGCAGACCAAAGCAGACCCCCAATATACCGCCTGCTGTCTAAATCCTCAGACCTAGCTGCAAAAAGGACGGGCACATTGGCGGCTTGCTGCCAATGATAAAAACAGCTGCTGAAATTCAGCCCAACTCTGAAATGAGTCGTGTGACTCAAAAAGGGAGGAAACAAATGAGGAGCCCACATAGAATCAGTCACAAATGTTGGGCAGCTTTAATGAAAACAAATGAAATTACAGCAGAGAGTGTGTGTGTGTGTGTGTGTGTGTGTGTGTGTGTGTGTGTGTGTGTGTGTGTGTGTGTGTGTGTGTGTGTGTGTGTGAGAGAGTAAAGTGGATTACAGTCGGAGCTGTTCCACGAGGTGATCATGAGTTCAGAGAGCTGCACACATGACTGTTAATACTCACCTGGTTTACAACGTTTCACCTCATCTGTCGTTAAAAACAAGAATCACGTGAAGTTTGTGTTCACAATGTTTTTTATTCAACACCGCAGCAGGAGAGAGAACTGTTGGAGGGGGATGAGGGAGGATGTGTTGTCTCTTGTTTATTAATAATCTGTGTGTGTGTGTGTGTGTGTGTGTGTGTGTGTGTGTGTGTGTGTGTGTCAGAAACCCTCACATGGTCCTGAACATCGATTTGGCTCCGACCATCCTGGACATCGCCGGCCTCGACACTCCTCCAGACATGGACGGGAAGTCGATATTGACTCTACTGGACACTGACAGGCCTGTTAACAGGTACACACACACACACACACACACACACACACACACACACACAGCCAACAAAGTTTGAAGAGGAGGCGTTCCTCAGACGGTGGGTCTCATTAGATGCCGCCTCTCCTGCAGTAACAGATGCTAACAGGGTGCTGTGATGAGCATGCAGAGGTCAGACGAGTGGAGCAGCGTCAGTATGTAAATGATCCTCCTGCAGAGCGGCGCTGGTGCAGCAGGACGCCGCTCAGCTGTAACGGCCTCATTTAAACACCTGGGCGCTCCGCCGCTCGCAAACACACGCAGCCATCTGCTTCGCCTGAAGGGATGTAAATCCTCCATTAATATTTATAATGATCAAAAGTGTCAGCAGAGGCGAACGTCGAGGTCGGGAGGTCACAACGAACAGACGATAACAAACCAGCAGCTTTAAAGACAAAACAAACCGCTGCTGAAACACAGTATGAGTCAGTGTGACCACGTAACGTTCAAGATCGTTCAGCTCAGTCAGGTTGTTTGAAATTAAATCACTTCGACCTATAAACAACATCAGCATCAGCACCAAGCTTGCATTAATCCGCCGCTGACAACAGTCCCGATAGACGCACTGTTTCCACCTGGTCAAGTTAAAAGTGGAACTGAGAAGCTGTTTTAGGAAATTGCTGAATCGTTTCCAAAATAATTCACATATTTATGTGTTTTTAGGTGTTTTTCTAAGATCTTTGATCTGTTGTCTGCTTCGTCCTTTGTTAATTGTTAATTCATCAGTAAAAACTTTGACAGAATACGTTTAACACTTTTTTCAACCAGCTGAAACACAGATCATGAAAACTTTAACTAAATTTTCACATAATATTATTAACAATAAAGAATTTACTGAAAAGGTTAATTAAATGTTTTAATGAGTAAGAAAACCAAGAGCACAAAACATTAACTGTCGTTGACTTTGAGAGGATGAAGTTATTGTGAAGTAAAAACACACACTGACTTTTGGTGTCAGGATTGGAAAATGTTGTTTTTGTCGACTAAAGCTGGACAGAAATGTTCACAAAGTTTTGGGAAAAAAGAAACAAGAACAAGACCGAAGTAGTAAATGTTGTTGAGCGACGGGAGCAGAACAACATTCTGATCTTCACTCCTGTTGATCAGCCCGACTGCAGCAGGGATCCGGATGTGACTCCACTGTCGGGTTCTGGTTCTGTTCTGTACTGCTGACTGCTTGTTGTTGCTCGGTATCTTATGACTTATGTACATGAAGTTGTCTGTCTGTGGGGTGAATAAACACAACTGATCCTGCACTCAGAATCACATCACTGCTGGTGAAAACACTAATTAACAGCCGTCTGATGTCACTCACACTCAGACGATATTAAAGGTTTTATTCTCGTTACGTTCAGTCTTGTTCGCAGCTTTCCTTCTTCTCTCTCTGACTCTCTCCTGGAGCTGTGAGTCGAGATGTTCACAGTTACGATCCTCCAACATCTGAACTCGTTCCTTGACGTCATCGCGAACAGAAATCCTGGTCGCTCCATTAGAACTCATTAAAGTCCAGGCGTGCTCTCACCGTGTTGACTTTGAACAGAAACTCCAGGGAGCGAGATCTGTTTCCTTTAAACCGACTCTGAGTCGCCGTACGCTCAGTTTCTTCAGCCCGGCTGTTTGAACACGTTTTAATCGGCTCTATACGTCGTCAGGAGTGCAGCGAGGGAAGCTGCAGCGTCTGCTCCCTTTTGTTCTCCGTCCTCTGTGAAGTACAGACGAGTCCGACGCCCCCGGAGCTCAGACAGCAGCTGAACGACTGATTACACTCAGCCGAAGTTTATCAGAACCAGAACCAGAACCAGGAGCGACAAAGATTCTGTCGCGTCGCTGCCTTTGGAAAATGTAACAGTGAGCTGTTAGCCGCTCCTGTTAGCACTGTTAGCATGAATCTTATATAATGTTATCTAGATGTTCTCTTGTTTCTTTCCTCTGTGACAGTAAACTGAATATCTTTTGAACTGCGGACTGAACGAGACATTTAAATCGTCATTTTGATCGACATTTTTCTACATTTTCTGACATTTGCTAGAACAAACAGCTGATCGAGATGAGTGACAGTGAAAATAATAATCACGTTACAGCCCTGCTCATATTTTATGATCTGTGAGCTGATTTATCTGTTCAGTTAGCAACTTTAATGATCAGATATAATAAGTGTCAGTCACACTTCATCTCAACATGCGTGTGTCGTGTCTGTGTTGTCAGATCTGACAGTAAAGACTCAGAAGTGAGAGTTTAAACACATTTTGTTGCTCTAAAGGTTTAAAATACTTAAATATGTCCGTGAGCTGATTCACATCCTCTGTCTCGCTCTTCACCCCCCTCAGCTCCAGCGGTCTGAAAACCTTTATTGCAACACATAAATTTACACTAGTGTTGGAATACATTAAACTTTAAACACTTTAAACTTTAAACACTTTGCTAGTGGTGCAATAAATATACCAACAAAACATAAAAACACATTAATAAAGGATGACTTCAACAACAGCTACTGTGGTGCTCAGCTGACGTCCTCTGTGAGGAGAAGAAGAAGAACAGGAGAGTTTGTTAACACCGTCTGTTTGAACCGATCCAACCATTGTCCCAGTAACACAACACCACCAGACTCCATTAACAACTGTGGTGATTTAAGAGTTATTGAGTAAAAACAAACTTTATAACATTATGAAACTGTGTCTCTGACAGATTCTGACTCATTGTGTCCTTCTTGTAAATTCAGCATTGAATATAATACATGAAGCCGACTATTAACCACAATTTCACCAGACTCCCTTAACAAATCAGCTAATTTAAGGAGTTGAGTAGCGTAAAGCATTTACATAAACATTATGAAACTTTGTCTAAATTCAGCATTAAATCTTTCAGCTGCAGTTGTTTGTCTCCTTGTAAAAAGTGTCAGTTTGTGGCAGCATGTCTGTACCAGCCTGTCTGCTTCTGTGTCTAAAGTGCTAAAGTCTTACCTGCCAACATTGATCAGCTGTTTGAACACACTGTTTACACTGATTTCACCATTTACACTCCATTTATGAAAGAAGAAACATGTTATTGATCTAAACATGTCACATGTTACAAAGACACTAAACAGGAACAATATAGGCTCCTTCTTTGTCCCCGTGGAGAAAGTCCCCAGACTCCCTTAACAAATGTGTCAGTTTAGTGAGTTGTTGAGTTGGAGACACTTTATAAACTCTGTGAAACTCTGTCTCTGACTCATTGTGCATTATTTGGACCTTCTTGTTCATTCAGCAAATGTTCTACATGAACTTCTTTCTGTCTTTGAGTAGAAACGTGGTGTCAGATGTTACTAACAGGTGTGAACAGCCTCTCGTGGTGTTCGTTGGGGAGCAGATGTGTTTTTATTATATTCTTTAGCTGCAAGAAAACCAACTGGAAAGGAAATGAATTACCTTCTTAAGCACGAGTCACAGAAACTTAAATACCTTTGTTTTCTGATGTCTTTGTGAGAGCTGTGTTGTTTCGTCTGTGTGTTTTAAACGCTGTCGTATCTGCTGAAGAGAGAAGACGAGTGGAAAAAGTCCTGCAGTCGTTTCCACTGTTCTTTTCTTTTCACTGCAGCAGGAGAATCAAAATATTTGTCCTGACAGTTAAAGTCACAAACATCCAGGAACAGAAACCAGATGGAGTCGCTCACTTCATGTGTGTGATCCAACTGGACTCGCTGCTCCGAACATGTGGCGCCAAGAAGAACTCGCATTTTTCATCTAACTCGAGTTTAATCGTGTGAAATCACATCAGTGCGTCAGATTCAGCTGAACGCACTCGTTCTGTTCCTGAAGGTGACGTCAGAGAGAAACTGTGAAGGTGAACGTGGAGGTGAAGGTGATGACGGATGTTTTCTTCTCCTGCAGATTCCAGGTGAACAAGAAGCCGAAGTTGTGGAGGGACTCGTTCCTGGTGGAGAGAGGGTAAATACATCATCATCATCATCATCCTCATCATCCTCACAACAGCACTCATATCAGACAGAATATAACTCACATCATCACTGCTAATGTCAGAACAACTCCAGGAGGATTTATCTGTGTCGGAGGTTTCAGCTTCACGTCTTGGTTGTTGCCAGTTTGTGGAGGATGGAGCCAACATGTCTGTCCTGATGATAGCTACGTACACGTTAGCAACGTTAGCTACGACAGACTGGCCACTCCTTTAGAGGGCAGATGATCTGAACGTCAGCAGTGTTCAGACGTGCTGCGATGGAATGTGATCAATAACACCTTTACAACAGCATCAAGTCCAACATGAGGTCATGACATTAACAATGTTCCCTGTTTTTTAGACAAATGAAAATAAATTAATTTGTATAAAAACTTCTGTAGAATCTGTAACTATATTAGTTTCCACATAAAAACATTTTTTATGTGTTTTTTAAATATATTTCACTATTTGATTGATTTTTACACTATATTTACATTTAACTATATTAATATATATTATATTATAACAACATTTTTTTACAGTTACTTCAAATTTGTTTGATAAGATAAAATGTTTGTGTATTGATCCAGTTAGAGAAAATCAATCAGAGCAACGATAACAAGAAACAGCCGCGTGACGTAGAACATGTTCATATAGATGACTGACAGATATTTTGATATCAGATTTTTCATAACAAAGTTTTCATAACAAAAACTTTGAATAAATGTGTTGAGAGACAAAGACTGCCCACTTTTCCCATCATGCATTGTGCTGAACACTTTAAATATGCTGTTTTATGTCCCAAAAATGCTTAATGTGATGTTATTATGACATTTTGGAGCAGAAAGTTCCAACCTGCCATGTGTTTGTTTGGTCTGTGAACAGGAAGCTGCTGCACCAGCGTGTGGAGGGGAAGGAAGTGTCGCAGGAGGAGAACTTCCTCCCCAAACACCAGCGAGTCAAAGATCTGTGTCAGAGAGCCGAGTACCAGACGCCCTGCCAGCAGACCGGACAGGTACGCTGGCGCACAGCTTCATCCTCCACGTTAACAAACTTTCAGATGTTTCAGAAAACACAGCAGAGATTTTTCCCCTCCAGAGTTTCTGCAGAACACAAAAAAACCACTAGCTTTTATTTATTTTTTTTAAATGCAGGAAAACTGCGCTGGCTGCTGCCGTAATAACAAACAGAGCAGCGAGAGACTTCTGTCGCAGAGATGAAAACCAGATGCCATCTCTGCAAACCAGACAGATACAATAACAGCAGTAATTACTAGAAGGAGCGGAGCACAATGGAGCGAATCAAAGACAGCAGACGTGAAGAGAATCGAATGCAGCAGCACAGCACAAACTTTTCTCTGAGACGTTTGTGTCACGCTGTGTTTGTGTGTGTGTTCACGCTTGTTTGAGGTTAATCACACTTGTCGAAAAATCCCTCCAGCCAGTTGATTAGTCTCTTAGCAACAGCGTCTGCCGGCTGCTGGATCGCTCTGATAAACAGCCTGCAGGAGAAAACTGTGTGTGTTTGTAATTAACAATTCAGCCATTTATCACTCTTTAATAACGGAGTCAGTGCGAGAGGAGAAATTAATTCAGCCGCAGCTAATGAACGACTGCTGAGTGACAATGCAGCGAGCGCTCAGAGCAGAAACAGCCTGACGGAGGGAGACTCGGCTGAACCTGCTGTGGTGACGGGCTGCGTTCAGGTGTCCTGCAGGTGTTCAAGTGGGCTTTGAACCAACCTCCCTATCTTCAGTCGACTCGTACGTGACGAGGCTGCCAGCTCATCTGAAATAACCCAGCAGCTGATATAAAAACAGGAAGTGCAGAAGGTAAAAAGTGTTAAAGGAACATTTCACCCAAAATATCCAGTCAGTCTCTCGTCACCTGCTGATGGAGACGGTGAAGTTTCAAGGTCCACAAAACACTGAAAAGGAAACATCAGATGTGTCCGAACAGCTGATCAGTCTGCAGGAGAGAACAGAGCAAAAACTGATCTCAGACCAGATTTACAGCCTCCACGTGCAGTTGAGTGAAAGTATTGATCCAAAGTACAGCAGCTGAGTGAACTGTGGTTCCATCCAGCGCTGGTCGTTCTCGACTTTGAGACTAAGATATTTGTTTTTCCCCTAGAAGAACCTCCTCAGGTTGTTATAGAGCTCCTCAGTTTAAAGACGTAAGTGACTCTGAACGGACTTCTGCAGATGATCCTGGTGTTCAGAGTTCTGCAGCGTCAGAACCTCTGATCCAGAATATCCACCTCTCAGCTTGACCACCACAATATTGACGATCGGTCCTGTCCGAGTGTCTCTTCACCGGCTCGCCGTCCATCGTAGAATCGATTTTAAGGTCTTACTGATTCTCTTAAAGCTCTTCTGGGTCTTGCCCCAACTGGTACAGTAGAAGTTCTGACCCGTGTGAGTCCACTGAGGCTTAGCTCCTCTATTTACTGCTCATAATCTTTTTATCCTGTCCTCACACTGCTGATGTGACGTCATCTTCATATCCTCCTTCATCATTTTATTCGTCTGTTGATCTGTAGTTTTGTTCTTCTCTCTCTTTGTGTGTGCGTGTGTGTGTGTGTGTGTGTGTGTGTGTGTGTGTGTGTAGAAGTGGCAGTGTGTGGAGGACGCCACTGGGAAGCTCCGGCTCTTCAAATGTAAGAGCGAAGGGGGCGGAGCTAAGAACTCCCAGAGAGGCGTGTCCGGCCGACAGCGTCCACTCAGCATCAAGTCTCAGCTGTACAACCAGAAGTCGGAAGCCTGCGACTGCGACCTGCGCGACCTCCGACCTCTGAACCCGCGGCCCTCCATGATGAGACCGTTCAACAAGAAGCCCTTCTTCCCCAAGAAGAGTGAGTGTTAAAGAAGCAGTTCACCAAAAAATATAACCTCAGTCCTCCTCTCCTCCTCCTGATGATATAAAGTCCTCCTCTCCTCCTCCTGATGATATAAAGTCCTCCTCTCCTCCTCCTGATGATATAAAGTCCTCCTCTCCTCCTCCTGATGATATAAAGTCCTCCTCTCCTCCTCCCGATGATATAAAGTCCTCCTCTCCTCCTCCTGAGGATATAAAGTCCTCCTCTCCTCCTCCTGATGATATAAAGTCCTCCTCTCCTCCTCCTGATGATATAAAGTCCTCCTCTCCTCCTCCTGATGATATAAAGTCCTCCTCTCCTCCTCCTGATGATATAAAGTCCTCCTCTCCTCCTCCTGATAATATAAAGTCCTCCTCTCCTCCTCCTGATGATATAAAGTCCTCCTCTCCTCCTCCTGATGATATAAAGTCCTCCTCTCCTCCTCCTGATGATATAAAGTCCTCCTCTCCTCCTCCTGATGATATAAAGTCCTCCTCTCCTCCTCCTGATGATATAAAGTCCTCCTCTCCTCCTCCTGATGATATAAAGTCCTCCTCTCCTCCTCCTGATGATATAAAGTCCTCCTCTCCTCCTCCTGATGATATAAAGTCCTCCTCTCCTCCTCCTGATGATATAAAGTCCTCCTCTCCTCCTCCTGATGATATAAAGTCCTCCTCTCCTCCTCCTGATGATATAAAGTCCTCCTCTCCTCCTCCTGATGATATAAAGTCCTCCTCTCCTCCTCCTGATGATATAAAGTCCTCCTCTCCTCCTCCTGATGATATAAAGTCCTCCTCTCCTCCTCCTGATGATATAAAGTCCTCCTCTCCTCCTCCTGATGATATAAAGTCCTCCTCTCCTCCTCCTGATGATATAAAGTCCTCCTCTCCTCCTCCTGATGATATAAAGTCCTCCTCTCCTCCTCCTGATGATATAAAGTCCTCCTCTCCTCCTCCTGATGATATAAAGTCCTCCTCTCCTCCTCCTGATGATATAAAGTCCTCCTCTCCTCCTCCTGATGATATAAAGTCCTCCTCTCCTCCTCCTGATGATATAAAGTCCTCCTCTCCTCCTGATGATATAAAGTCCTCCTCTCCTCCTCCTGATGATATAAAGTCCTCCTCTCCTCCTCCTGATGATATAAAGTCCTCCTCTCCTCCTCCTGATGATATAAAGTCCTCCTCTCCTCCTCCTGATGATATAAAGTCCTCCTCTCCTCCTCCTGATGATATAAAGTCCTCCTCTCCTCCTCCTGATGATATAAAGTCCTCCTCTCCTCCTCCCGATGATATAAAGTCCTCCTCCTCCTCCTGATGATATAAAGTCCTCCTCTCCTCCTCCTGATGATATAAAGTCCTCCTCTCCTCCTCCTGATGATATAAAGTCCTCCTCTCCTCCTCCTGATGATATAAAGTCCTCCTCTCCTCCTGATGATATAAAGTCCTCCTCTCCTCCTCCTGATGATATAAAGTCCTCCTCTCCTCCTCCTGATGATATAAAGTCAGTGATGTGTCGCAGCATTCTGCTAAACAACTGAAGCAGCTGGAGAATCTTACTCAGAATGAATTTATTGATCCCTGTGAGAGAAAGAATATCACACTGTAGATACAAACAAGATTTTACTGCAGAAAGATAAAACAACAAGAGTAAGTAAGACTAAAATATAAAGAGTCATAAAAAGTAAAGTACTGACCTATAAAATGTCTCCTTCCAGCTCGTCTGGTGAGATTTACACCCATTTTTATTCCAAAAGTTTTACTGTAGTTGAATTTTTACTGTCATGATTAATATTGAGTGAATTAAGTTTAATCAAACAAATAAAAATTGATTTATTTCTTAGTTTCCTCTCAGACCAACCATCACTTTTAAACAGATTAAATCTTGACGTCAGACTGAAACAACAAACTGAAACAAACATGAAGTGAAAACAGACGAGTCAGTAACACAGTTCATGCTTCTGCCGCTTTATTTCTGTTAAGAGGAGATTCTTAATTAATCTGATGTTATAATAAAGACTCTGCTCATCGTCCGTCTGTGAGACTGAGCTGTGCATCAGGAGGTTGAATAAAGACGCCAGAATAAAGGAGGAGCAGCCGGTCGTCAGTGTGACTGTGATGCGACGCTGACCTCTAGTGTCCGAGGTCAGAACTGCATCCAGCTGAGCTTCAGTCTGATGAGTCCGTGTCTCGTTATCCTGCAGATCAACAGCAGCTGACTCGACTCTAACGACTGCAGGACGTTGATTTAATCATGAAGTCTGTTCAGTTGTGTTATTACATCATTTTAAACAGCTGTGTGTGTGTGTGTGTGTGTGTGTGTGTGTGTGTGTCAGAGTTCAAAGCCCTGAAGAGTTACTCCAGGAACCGTTACAGCCGCTCCGTCTCCATGACGAACAGTTACCCCGGTAACAGCAGCGCGGACGACTGGGCTCAGCCAATAAGAGACGAGTCTGAGGACGAGTTCAGCGGGATGGGAGGAGCTCCCACCGACGAGGCGCTGATCAACTCCCTCAAAGTCACACACAGGTGAGCTGTGTGTTCGTTAGTGCATGGACTGAAATGACACCAGAACTGAACCTGGTTCTTTAAGTTGGACCTCAGTTGATCCGTCTGGTCCTGTCAGTCTGTGGTGCAGCTCTCTGCTGATCCAGCAGGACTCTGTGAGTCATCGGCACAGACGATCCACCAGCTGTGTGAATTATTAAGAAAATGAATTCTTGTTTTATGTTCTGACACGTTCAGAACTCGTGTGAATTCTGCCTCTTCATCATAGAGTAAATGTCAGCGTCTGTCGGGCTGAACAGAACTCGGCTCTGGTGATTCTGTGCTGCTGAGCGTTCACGTGTTTGTCTTGTTCTCCTGCAGATGCTCCATTCTGTCCAACGCCACAGTGAAGTGTGATACAGGAGTGTATCAGTCTCTGCAGGCCTGGAAGGACCACAAGCTGCACATCGACCACGAGGTAACAGCGGCGAAGGCTTTGATCACATGATGATGTCATCTACGTAAAACATGTCTGCACGGACTGATCCTGGACCAGCTGCTGGTTCTGGTCGTTCTGAGGGTCTCATTTATCCACACGGGTCTGTGTTTCCTCGGCCAGCGTTCCTCTCCCCCTCAGTCACAAGCAGAGCGAGCGTCCACCTGCTCATCCACTTACACAGATGTTGTTTATTCATCAGGTGGCTAACGGCGTGCTAACAGGGACGTTAGCCACCGTTAGCTGGAGTAAAAGGCAACGGAGCGAACAAACTGAACTAATGACTAAAAACCTAAATCTCTCTCGTTGTTATCTGGTGACTGAACCTCTCTTCTCTCCGTCAGATTGAGACGCTGCAGACGAAGATAAAGAACCTGCGAGAGGTCAGAGGTCACCTGAAGAAGGCCCGCCCCCTGGAGTGTGACTGCAACAAATACCTGTAAGTGACACTCACGCAGAGCACAGTGGAAGAATTCACTGAGGTAACAGGACTAATACATTAATACTAACGTACTCCGTCACAAGTTCAGATCCTGCTGAAGGAAAAGTAAAGAAACATTATCAGTAAAATGTAAATAAATTATCAGAGAGTGCAGCTTGTGGAGAGGAAACAACGTTCTGCTGTGAACACTTTAAAAGCACTTTACAGAGTT